>PVKB01003268.1:0-72610 GCA_004027205.1 Ctenodactylus gundi | reverse complement strand
AATAATAAGTAAACCCCATATGGCTGATTGACATGTAGCATATACAGCTTAATTGATTATTTTGGAACTCTAGTTGTAGAGTTCCTGACAAAACCAGCCTTTGCATGTAGATAAGTTGATAGAAGCAGGACAAAGGGATCTAATCTTCTGTCAGACAATCTTTAACAAATATTTATCCTATTTTTAAGATATGGGAGATTCTGTGTGTGCTCTTATGTCAGTGTAAAGCTATAAGATCATTGATAGGTGATTACCAAGAACTGGTATAAAGGACAGGATGGAGGGATCCTAAAAATATACTTAGGCTAAGTCCCAATCTTACTTCCCCATGAGAGAGGTAGGTATATTGGGTAGGTATACTGACATATTTTGGAGTCCCTCCTCAAAAGCAGATATCAATCACTGAAAGAGTTTCTACAATGTTCAATTTGTACTTTTGCAGTGCATGTGCGCTGTGTATCAACCATGGTAGTAGACACCTGTAGTCCTAGCACCCTAGGAAGCTGAGGTAAGGGGTTATAAGTTCAAGCAGAGCCTAGGCAACTTAACAAGTCTCTCAAAAGATGAAAAAGGGAATTGGGATGTAGCTACATGCAAAAGCACTGGGTCTAACAATCCTTGTCAAGTCACTTCAAATCTCTGCTTTACAGATTTAAAAAAAATACTTTTGGAATCCCAATAAAATTCATCCCAGGGCTAAGGATTCTCATTTTTTTCAGTCATTAGTGGGATAGACAATGGGAATATTCAAGTGGTACATAACATTGAAAGTTGACTCTGATTAAAATTGTTACTTGAGAATTTTAGTCCTTTGAGAACTTCAGATTACCCATAACATTGAAAAATCTTAGAGAACGACAGCCAATGCCACCTTTGATGTATATTGGGTATAAATACTAAAAGAAGTATGGTTTTGTGTTTTCCCAGGAGTAATAAAGACCACCCTATAAATGTACAAAGATATCTCAAAACTAAATCTTCCCCATGGAAATCTTTTTATGATACTCCTGGCATACAAAGAGTCAAAAGAACATTTGCCATATGGAACACAAGCTGTAAAGAGCCCTCTACATAGAAACTTTACTGAAAACAGAGCCCAATAAATGGAGAAAATATATTTCAGAAACATTCATAAAGCTAGTTCTTCCCCACAACAATCCTTTTATAATGCTTCTGGCACATAAAGGGTCAAAAAGATTAGATTTTAGCATAGTTGATTGATAAAAATTCCTCTGCATAGGAATTGTTGTTGTTGTTGCTTCCAGGTGCTGTCTTCCTAAATTATCAGTTAACTTCATTCATTAGTTTGGGAAAAAAGATGGATATAATCACACCTGAATCTTTTCTTGAATCTGAAATCTATGGTTTATAATAATTTTCTTTCCCTCATCATTAGTAAAGAAAAAGGAAGATTTTTTTTTTAAAAAAAAAGCCACAATAGTTTCAAAAATAGAAGAAATGTTCGGTTTGGTTCTATAACTGGCCAGAATTGCAGGGCTTTCATCTTTTGTTTGAACTGTTTTTTCCACTCTTTAATGTACACATTAAGTTTGGAAAGTCACCAGATGACGCAAAACATTCTCAATGATATTATTTAGTATAACAGGAAGAAATCACACTAGATATTTTGCCAGGGGTAAAGCATAGTTTTTTAAAAAAAATATTTCCCATGGCCAAAGGCACAATTGAATAGCTAAATTTCAGGAAGCATCTAAAAATGTTTTAGATGATTTTTGGGCCCATAATTGCATTAGTAATTATGAGCTGGGAGACTTTTTGAAGAGCAATTGGGAGGTACTGTTTGTAAGTCCATGACTCTTACCAGAAAAACACCTACCTAAATGTCCATTTAATGTAGTTAATAGATAAATCACCAAATCTCTTTTGGATCTTTCATTTAATAAAAGTGCCATAAAACATTAAACTGGACTTGATGACATTGTTACCTGCAAACTATATATATATATATATATATATATATATATATATATATATATATATATACACAGAAGATGTTTGAACAGCTCTTTATAGATAGTGTGCTTGCACACATACCTCATCTTTTCACAGATGTTATTATAGATGGACTAATCTGGGAAATAAGAATGCTTACGTAATCAAAGCACAGATGTTCCTGGAGGAAACATTGAAAATATAGGCATGCCTAAAGCCAATGGGAAAGAGATTTAAGATATTTTGTGTCATTTCTCTTCAACAGTTTAACAACTGTATTATATATTAATAACTGCCCTTTTTGAGTGATCCGCATGCCAGAAACAATGCCATGTGCTTTTGCATTTATTCTCATTCATTCCTGACAGTCTCTATCTGGCAGGAAACAAAAGCAAGAGAACAATAAATCTACCACCTTCCTAGTATCTGGGTAAGTCAGAGTACAGGTCACCAGATAAACCTATGGGAGTAAAGAGAAAGGTCAAAGATACAAAGGTTTGAGGGCCATTTATACAAAGTGAGTACCTTCTGTTTCATTCTCATGGTTCGTTCCAGTTCATGTAGGACACAATGTAAAAATAAGATTTAGTTGTTAGGTCTTGTAATATAAATTAAAAGAGACAGATTCATGATTAAATGGGGAGGTCTTACGGAGGAGACAGGCCAAGGGGTAAACAAAAGGGACACTATGGGAATATGAGCTTGCTGTGAAAGGACACAGAGATATAAAGGAGCAATATTACTAATCAATCTATCTCAATAAATAACCTGATACCATCACTGATAACTATAATTCTACTAGTACAGACACCCTTCCCTCATAGGATACTTACACGAAGGAAATCCGCTAAGGTACATGGATATGCTCTGTATAGATGTATTCAAATAAAGGAAATTATTATGTTATGCAAAGTTGCTATAATAAATATGTACTTTTCTAAAATCTCCAGAAATTCACAATGAGGACTTTAATACACATAGTTTTGTTCAAACCTCTCAGAGTTCTTCCCTGAAACTATTTATAAAATGCTTCATGATGACAATTGAGAAACTAAATCAACTATTTAAACAAGTGTAGTCTGTATTTATTTCTAGCTTAATGGATTTACCTGGTTGTTGGTTGGTTGTTAAAATGAATCAAAACCGTCCAAAAATGTTTATAATGTTAACCCAATAAAGACAGCACCTGTAAAAATCCCTGGAATGTGATTTACTATTTAAAGACTCTGCTTCATTTAAAGGAGAAGGGTTCTGACATAGGAGATATAGGTCAGAATAGTTGAGGCATAGGAATCCTTATACATATTTGTTTGGACGATGAAGTTCAAAAAATACTAGAGGAAGAGGGTGTTAGCAATGGAGGTGTAAGCAAACCTTTATGTGTCCTTCTATTGGGACTGAAAATTATAAGGTTCTTCTCATTTGGGCCATCAGGCACTGCTATGAAAACTATGCTGCTGGGCTGGGGGTTTAGGTCAGTGATTGGAATGCTTGCTAGGGAGCAGGAGGCCTGGGTTCATTCCTTCAGCACCACATAATAGCTGGGTTCGGTGACACATGCCTGTAATACTTAGGAGGCTGAGCCAGAAGGATTGCTGTGAGCTCTAGGACAGCCTGGGCTGCGCAAGAGTTGAGGACCAGCCTGAGCTACAGAGTGAGAATTTGTCTCTGGAGAAAGAAAGAAAGAAAGAAAGAAAGAAAGAAAGAAAGAAAGAGAGAGAGAGAGAGAGAGAGAGAGAGAAAGAGAGGGGTGGGGGAGGGAGAAAGAAAAGAAAGAACAAAAAACCCTATGCTGCCATGCTTGGGGCTAATAGAGAAGTAACATTTTGGTTGTTAACACAAGGTAGTACTTAAAGGATTAAATAGAGTTTGCAAATCATGAAGCTGGATCATGCACTAGAATCAGAAAACTTATACTCTAGGTATATAATAACCTGATTTATGAAAATGAAACTTTTGTAATTAATATTTGTGAATGTTATAATTAAACTATATGTGTGGAAAAAATTAAAGTATTAACAATGTACTTCAAATTGCATCAGAATGAATCAACCAAGGTATGACTATGACCATCACATACATGCCCCCTGAAAGCAATTACATGTAATGGAATCCTATCTCTTATCCCCGATGGCTCATCATCTCCTGGTACTTGATGAGATCACATAGCAAGATTTTATGGAAATACAAAAAAAAGTATGTGGATAAGTTCATGCACTCATATAATCAAATATACACGCAAACACATCCACATGTATCCCAGATTTAGAAGATAGCAGTTACTTCCGCTCAAGCATCTTTAATCCAAAATCCATATTCTAAATTTTTTGAGTGTCATATTCAAAAAATTTCAGATTTTGTTCTTTTAAACAGTCATTTTATTATTATAAAAAATATTCACATAACATAAAACTTACCATTCTTTTGGTAAATACATGAATTCCCAACTCTGTAACACATTAAAGCACGGGTGTGGGCAATCAGTGAACATTTATGTCTGTCCCTTTTTCAGAGAGTTTAGGTTTTATAACACTTCAGCTGGTTTATTTTTAGGAATGTTCAACTAGGAACTCTATGAAACTATGCTAAAACCTTCAAAAATAAATAATCTGAAATATTTCAAGTCACACATTTCATTTAAGGGATATTCAATGTGTTCCTAGTAACACGATCCAACCGCTGCACACTCGTTGGTCAGGGGCATGTTTTCAGGCTTTTGGAACATGTCGTGACAGAGTAATATTAAAATTTTAAAGCTACCTGTTAGCATGAGAGAATGACTTGTATCTTGTGAGTATAATCTATATAAACTGGCATGCTTTAGAAAAGAATGAGATCCATTTAATACTAGAAATCTAAGAGTTCACCAAGGCTTAAGAGAATATTACCTAGACTATAGAGAGATATTCCCATATTTTATCAAATAATATCCCAAGTTCTCCTTATTCCCAGCTTGAAAAAATTGGCTATTGATGTCCACATAACTGTAAACATATAATAATCTTTATGCAGTACTAACACTGAAAAGTTTATAGTCAAGCCCTTATTATTTTCTTCTCCACAGCTGTATTTACTAAGAAACAACATAACCTGCTATTCTCCCATGACTATATCACACAGAAACTTATATGTATCTGATATCATTTTTTCTAAGTTTTAAAATACTTACTCTCAAATTTCATGTACATTAATCTCCAAATAATATTACTTTGGGTAAAATAGCAGACTTGCAGGCTTCTCTAATTACTAACAATTTACACTGTGTACAATATTATTAATAAATCTTGAAAGGGTTTGAATATTCTAGTGTCGCCATATGACATATCAAAGTATATCACACAGCAGCAATGATGAAAATAACATGGTATTGGCACAAAAACAGACAGGTGGATAAATGGGACAGATTTGAGGATGCCCAAACATCCTGAGTATCTTCAGCCGTCTGATCTTCCACAAAGGGGCCAAAAAGTACACTGGAGTAAAGATAACCCCTCTAACAAATGGTGCTGAGAAAACTGGCTAACCCCGTGCAGAAGAAAGAAACTAGACCCATGGCTGTCACCATGCACCAAAATCAAATCAAAATGGATCAAAGACTCAGACATTAAAATGAGAACACTAAACTGGTTGGAAGAAAAAATAAGCAAAGCCCTTAGAGACATAGCTGTAGGCAAGGATATTCTCAATAAAACACCCAAAGCACAAGAGATATCACCAAGAATCAACAAATGGAATTATATGAAATTAAAAAGTTCTGCACAGCAAAGGAAACAGAGAGAAGAGAGCACCCACCCATGGAATGGGAGAAAACACTTGCCTCAGACAGGGGACTACTACCAAGAATATACAAAGAACTGAAAAAATTAGACATTACACCTTCCATAACCAGTTTTGAAGCAATTGTTTCTGGAGAAAAGTGGTTCTTCAATTATCTTTATATTAAAATTACAAATATTGGGGAATTTTCTTCCCAGAACATATTTGGCTTCAGCTAAATACAAACTACTTAAGTTACTGTAATGGTATATGCAGATTTTGCCAGGCACTCAGAATACCAACGTTATTCATATCAAAGCAATGTAGCTTTCAGAATTTGCATCTTTAAAGGATGAGTAACATTGCTTTAAAAGACACTGTTTGTCTCAGTTGCTTGGGCTAAAGACAGAAGGAATCCATTCCTATAAATTGAGGCTTCACTATTGAAGGATTATAAAAATATATTGTTCTGCACTTAAACCTAAAACTATTCATATAGTTTAAATATGCCCATAGAAAATCTAACAAGTCCTTAAAATGATATCATCCATCACAACTAATTCGCTATATATACAACTGAAGCAGCAATAAAGGAAAGAAAACACCGTCGGGAAGATGATCTGTCACTAAATCATACATCTCCATTTTTCATTGGATGAAGTAAATAAAGATTTTCAAGGTCTACAGTATAGATAATTCAAATTGAATTCCTTTTCTAAGGGGAGAACCCTTCAAATGCTGTCATTTTGGAGGTGGTTTCTGGGTTGCCAAATGAATTTATCTTGATAAGCAAGCCTCCATGACTTTTTCTACCTGAGTCTGTATGCTTCAATTTAGCTGAAAAAGACATTTATCTGCTTGCCTTTTTACTGAAGGAACAAATATTGTTAAGAGGAAAATGTATGTCTCACCTTCTGCTTCTGACTCACTTCACTAAGCATGATGTCCTCAAGTTTCTTCCATTTGTAAAAGCCTCCACGCTGTTGGACTTTATTGATGCATAGTATTCCATTGTGTATAAATACCACAATTTGTGTATCCACTGGTCTGTTGATGGGTATTTTGGTGACTTCCATATTTTAGCTATTGTTAGTTGTGCTGCTATGAACATGGGTATACAAATATCTCTGCTGTGTGTTGTTTTGACCTCTTTTGGATATATTCCCAGGACAGGTGTTGATGGATTGAAGGGGATATTTATTTCTAGTCTTTTGAGAGCTCCCAGAGCACAACTCCTATGGAACTTAAAATGAAAAACAAAGTGAAAAAGTGGGGCAAGGTGGGGGAGGCGGGAGGGTGGGGTGGATAGGGTAGGGGGAGGGACAAAAGGAGAGTGGGAAAGCCCTTGTCACCTTGACAAAATACATAAGTGCATAAAAGGCTCAACTCTATTGTAAACCTTTAATTTTGCATGTATACATATCAATAAAATAGGGAGGAAAAGAGGGAAATGTATGTTAGGACTCTTGTTTCGAAAAACCCCAAGCCATCTTTGAAACCAGATTCAATTTAGTAGCCTAGTAAAATCGCTGTGCTTTTAAAAAAAAAAAAATAACAAGACGGTATTGGATTTTAACTTCCTGTCCAACGATTGGATATTTTCTGTTCTCATTGACCCAGCTCCTTTCCAGATCTATATGCTGCTGCCACTCTGGGCCATAGTAATTATCTAGCCTGTGCAGTATGATTTTCTCTGACCTGTAGCAAAAGACTGTTTGATAGAACTGGGTTCTTGTCACATGTGAAATAAAATATAAAATGCTAAGTAAGCTCACTTTCTAAATTGCCCCATAACCCCATTTTTCTTGCTTATCAGAAGTTCAACTGTTAAGGAATGGGTCTTGAGCAATTCTGAGTGACGCACTAAAGTGGGATTAACAGAAATCATGGTAGGTTCAAGAAAAACTTAAGCACACCAAACATTCATTCAAGAGGCAACTTTTGGTTGGGCTTTTAGTCTCAGAAACACAGGATCTAAGTAAGATCTGAAGAAAAACAGATGCAGCAAAACAGAAGTGAGATCAGGAATGCACAGAGCTTGTTAAATAGCCATGCCAAGAACAGAGTCCGAACACCTCATGTTCCAGCTCAGAAATAACCACATGGTAGAGACAAAAAGGCAAGTTGTCCCAAAGGAAGAGAGGTCCTCTGCATGAACCTGAGGTCTGCCTAACTTCCTTTTGATCAGTTACTTGTATTATTCCAATCTTCAGGACTATTACTCTGCCCCATAATATCCTGCAATGTTTTCACCCAGATGTGTTGAAGGATTCCATTTTAAGCAAAAACAACATTGTTGGTATTTACCACAAAACAGCCCAGCTGATGGGAGGGAAGACTGTGATGACATCAGCTTAGTTTAAGTGATGTCTACAAAAGAACATTCTGTATGACCATGACTCTTTTTCCCCAAATTATCACTTTTCGATGACACACAGTTACTGCATTCGTAACTGACCCACTAGTCACTCCCAAACAGAGTTTTCAACAGTTGATCCTTTAAGTTATTATGCTTGGCTTTTACCTATTTGTGGTAGTTTCCTTCTGATTTGATACCCTTGATCTCATCAGGAGCTGTCTGCTTCAGAATCTTATGTATCTTGCCAATTCAGTTTTCACTTTATTTCTAGCTAAAGCATCTCCTCAATTCTTGGCATATACTTATTATCTTGTCCTTAACCAAGTCATCCACCTCTGTACTAGTGTTCAAATATACACTTTGTATTTTTTATTTCTCTAGTGAGAAGGGCTGGTTGATGGCACATGTTGCTTAAAGTTGGGACGCAGGGCTTAGAATGCCTGGGAAAATAAGAGTATGATATTACTATTAGTGTACTGGAAATTGAACCTAGCACCTACAAATTAAGCAACATCCCCACCCTTTAAAAAAATGTTGTTGCTTTTGTTCTGTTTTGCTTTCTGAGACAGGAATTTGCTAAGTCACTAAATTGATAAATTTCACAGTTTGCCATGAACTTGCAATCTTCATTCCTCAACCTCCTAGAGTGCTGGGATTACAGGTGTATGTCAACATGCCTGGCTTAATAATTTGAATACATTTAAACACTAATTTGTTGTCATTTTATTTTGATGTAATAGGAGTATTTGGGTTTGCCGTGATTGATAGTACTGATAAGTTATTTTTTCTCCATCTGAGAATGTTTCTTCAATGACTTTATTGGCCCGTCTGATATAGATATTATTTATCTCATACTAACAGTAAACTTTGACTAAGCCATTCATTTAAGCAACTGTTATGCTAAAAACAAAATATTCTCCAATGAAAAGCATTCAAATAGAAGGCTGATGGCTATGACTAAATGTTCAGCCACTCAACATTATTTTAATTCACCCAAATGCTTCATGTTTTATTGTTAGTTTTAAGGAAATTCTAGCCTGCATTACCGTAAGTGAAATTAATCAGTAGGAATGGAGTTAAATATTCCCCAGGATCATGGGGTTCTAGCACCTGCCTCTAGATGTGTGATAATGCTACATTGTACTTTTAATAAACTCTGTTTCGAGCCCATGGCCTTGAACTCAGGGCGATCCTCCTGTCTCAGCCTCCTGAGTGCTGTGATTATGGGTGTGTGCCCCCACGCTCAGCTTCTGTGGTGCTGGAGAATCGAACTTAGTGCTTGCTAAGCAAGCATTTTAACCACTGAGCCATTCCTCCAGGCTATTCTTTATTTTAATCTTGATATGAAAATGAAAATCAAGTAAGGAAATCATTCCAATTCAGACCCTCTGTTACTAGGACCAGATCTCTGGTTTATTTTGAATCCTTTAGTTTAAGTGAGATCTAATACATGTCCTTATGTGATGGATGAACAAATGCTCCCTATACTGTTTGCAGCATTGCCTTTAAGCCTGTTTTACCTGTAGTTTATTATTTTTCATTCTTGAATAGTAGTCCATTATGCAGATGCACTATGTTTCCTTTATCCATTCACCTGTTGAAGGACGTCTGGATGCTTTCTAGTTTTCGGCAATTATTGATACTGCTGCTATAAATACTCATATGCAGCATTGGTTTGTGCAAATGCATTCATTGAAAGATTGCTCAGTCATATAATAATCATGGTTTAAATTTATAAAAACTTGCCATACCATTTTCCACAACAATGTGCCATCTTGCATTCCTTCAAAGAGTATATAAGATTTCTAGTGTCTCTACATCTTTTCCAGCATATAGCATTTTAGTGTTTTTTTTTTTTTTTTAGTTTTAGCTGTTTTAATGGATGTTAATGGTTTCACACTGTGGTGTTTGTTAGCATTTCCCTAATTGCTAATGATGTGTTAACATCTTTTCTTGTGCTTATTGCCATCTGTTTATCATCTGTTTATCTTGTCTCAATTGTCTACTCCATCTACTTTAATTGGGTGGTTAATTTTCTTTCGAGTTTTCTGACTTCTTTATATACAATTTCTCTTTTTCCTAACACTCAAAAGTATTTCAAATATATATGTGATACAAATTCATTTACATACTGATTACACGTGGCTTGGGAAACTGGAGTATGTACCTATCACTTTCTGACCTTTTCTTCCTATTTCCCTCCCACACTACATTACCCCCTTCTCTCACTCTTAATTCTCCTCCCCATCTCAAGTAAGTCCATATCCCTATGACCTGTCTTCTACCTTAAAGTTTTGTCTTTTAGTCATTTATGTTCTGAACTTTTTATTTTTCTATAAGCGAGACCATGCAATATGTATCATCTTGTGTGCATTTTATTACACTTATTATGGCCTCGAGGTGTATCCATTTTTTTTTTACAAATGCTTTATTTTTCTTGATGGCAGCATAACATTCCATTGTGTATATATGCAACCTTTTCTTTACACATTCATCTTTCAATGGACATATAGGCAATTTCCATGACTAGCTACTATGAGTTATGCTGCTATCAATTGGGTATGCATATTTCCCTGTAATATGACATCTTTAGTGCTTTTGAAAAGATGCCTAGGAAAGATATAGCTGAGTCAAGTGGCATTTCTCTTTTCAGTTTTCAAAGAAATATCCATACTGATTTCTACAGTGGTTATACTAGTTTACTGTCCCACCAAAAGTGTGGAAGTGATTCTTTTTCCCTTAACCCCTGTCAGTGTTTATTGTTTTTGAATTCTTGGTAACAGCCATTCTTTTCAGAGTGAGACAGAACTTGAGTGTGGTTTTCATTTCCATTTTTTGATGGTTAAGCATGCTGAGCATTTCTCACATACTCATTGACTATTTCTACTTCTTCTTTTGAGAACTGTTTATTCATTTCAATTCCCTATTTTTGATGGGGTCATTCTTGAAGGGGTTAGTTCTTGAGTTTTTTCATATTCTAGTTATTAGTGTTCTAAAGTGAAGTGACAAAAATTATGTCCCATTCTGTGAATTTTTTCTTTACTCTGTTAATTATTTCCTTTGCTGTGTAGAAACATTTTAGTTTGATGCAGCTTTGCATGTTGATTCTTGGTGCTATTTTTGGGTTACTGGAGCTCTTTTCAAAAAGCCCTATACTGTTCCTACGTCTTGTAGTATCTTATTTTATCTCAAGGCAGGTTCAGTGTTTGTGTTCTGATGTCTAGTATCTAGATCTTTGAAACATTTTTTTATTTAATACAGGATAAAAGATGCGGATCTAAGTTTATTATTTTGCATGTGGATAACCAATTTTCCCAGCACCCACTGTAAAAGAGACAATCCTTTCTCCAATGAATGCTTTTGCCACCTTTGTAGAAGATCAGATAGGTGAACGTGCTTGAGATTTTCTGAATCCTATTTCCTATAAATTGATTCTATTTCGTGTTTTTGCGCACGCCATGTGTGACCATTGGAGAGAAGATGTCAACTTGAGGCAATTAGGACCCATGCCTGGATTAAGGTTTAGGAACCATACCTAGATTAGGCAATTAGGAATCCACCTGGATTAGGTAGTCAGGAACCAGGCTGGACTAGAGTAGTTTGTGGGCCAGCAAATGAGGCAAGAATACCCACGCGTATATGGAAAGCCCAACTGGGAACTCAAACTGTATAAAAGGAAGGAATAAAGAACGATTGTTAAAGCTTTTTTTTCCTCTGGAGAGAGACTGGACCTGATGGGACTTGGCTTCCTGTTTGTGATGTCCTGAGAAGCTGCCTCCACCTTTGTCTCTGCCATGTACTACTATTGTTGCCGGCCGCCCCCGAGTACACTGTGACCTTCTGAATTGGTGAGCTAAAATAAACCTTTCCCCCCCTAAATTTGTGATTGTGAGGTATTGAGTCACAACAATGAAAAAATAACTAAGACACTATGTAATTTTAATCAGTGTTGCTTTTTAATATAATTTGAATTCCGGAATTTTAATTCCTCCAACTTTGCTCTTATTGCTGATGGTTGCTCTATCAATTCTGGATCTTTTCTGGTTCCATATATATTTTAGAGTTGCTTTTCTTTCTAGTACTATGAAAAATGCTGTTAGTATTTTGATTGCTATTGCATTAACTCTATGTAAAAATCTGGAATTTGGACAGTGCCAATGTTGATTATGCCTATCCAGGAAAATGAAATATCCTTCTATTTTTTGAAGACCTCTTCAATTTCTTTCTTCAAGGTGCTATAGTTTTTGCTGTAGAGATCTTATACTTCCTTTGTAAGGTGTATTCCTAAGTATTTAATGTTTTGTAGCTATTCTGAATGAGATTACTTTCTTAGTTTCTTTCTCAGTGAATTCATTGTTGATATATAGGAATACTGTTGATCATGTGTGTTGATTTTATAACCTGTTACTTTATTGAATTTATCTATTAGTTTTAAGATACTTTTGGTGGAGATTTTTGGCTCTTTGGTGTAGAAGACTATGTCATCTTTGGATAGGGAAAGTTTACCTTCTTCCATTCCAATTTGTATGCTTTTGTTGTTTCTCTTGGCTGATTACTCAGGTCAAGGTTTCAAGTACTATGTTAAACAGGAATAGTGACAGTGAACAACCTTTTCCAGTTACAGACTTTAGGGAAACTGTGATCAGTTTTTCACAATTGAGAATAATGTTGGTGCAATAGTTGTCGCAAATCATTTGTATCATTTCAAAATAAGATTCTTCCATTCTTATTTTCTTCAAGGTTTTATTCATCATGAATGAATGTTGAATTTTGTGAGAAGCTCTTTATGTATCTATTGAGATGATCATATGCTTTTCATTTTTCTTTTGAAATGATATATTACATTTATTGATTTGTGTATGTTATACCACCCTTGCGTTCCTAGAATGAAGCTCACCTGGTCATACTGTATGACCTTTTTTGTTGTTGTTTTTTTTTTTTTTTTGCATTCTGTTGGTGAGTATCTTGTTGAATGTTTTACCATCTATCTCCATGAAGAAATTTGTACGTAGCTTTCTTTTTTATTAAGTCTTTGTCTGATTTTAGTATTAAGGTTATGCTGGCTTCAAGGAATGAGTTTGGCAGTGTTCCATTTTGATTTCTAGGAAGAATTTTACAAATATTAGCATTAAATTTACCCTAACATTCTGAACGAATTATGCAGTGATTCGGTGAGGTCCTGGGCTTTTTTTTTTAGTTAGAAGTGCCTTTATTCCTTTTCAATTTCATTGCAGTTATTGGTCTACTAAAAAGATTTGTATCCTCTTGATTCTTCTTTAATAGTTGATATGTGTCTAAAATGTATTCATTTCTCTTATATTCTTTAATTTTCTATCATTTAGATTTTCAACCAGGTTTTCATAGTCTTGAATTTTGGCACTGTTACAATTTTGCATTTTTCATTTCTAAGTACATTGATGCAGTTGTTCTATTTCCTTCCTTTGGTGAATTTAGCTAGAGGTTTATTTGTCTTATTTGTCCTTTGGAAGAACAACTTATTTGCTTCATTGATCTTTTGTGGTTTTTTTCTTTCTTCTCCCATTTTATTGATATGTATATGTGCAAAATTCAAGGTTTACAATGAGGTTGGGCATTTTGTGCACATTCCTATCTTGTCAAGGTGACAAGGGCTTTCCCACTCTCCTTTTGTCCCTCCCCATAGCCACCCCTCCCTCCCTCCTCCTCCACCCTACCCCCCTCTTTCACTTTGTCTTTCCTCTTAAGTTCCAAAGGAGTTGTGGTCTGGATCTTTTGTGCTTTTAACTTCATTAATTTCTACTCTAATCTTTATAATTATCTTCCTTCTACCAGTTTTGCAATTGGATTTTTTCTTGTTTTTCTAGCATCTTCGAATGCCTCATTCCATTTTTTGAGACTGCTTTATTCATCTAAATATACGTTATAGCAATAAATTTTCCTCTTAACTTTGCCTTTATTTTGTCCCATAGGTTTTGGTATGATGTGCTTCCATTGTTTTGTTTGAGACAGGGTCTTGCTCTGTAGTCCAGGCTGATTCTGAACTCACTATGGAGTCCAGGCTGGCCTTGGACTCACAGCAATCCTCCTGCCTCAGCTTCCTGTGTGCTGGGATTAGAGCCATGCATCATCATGCCAAGCTTATGTGGTCCTGGGGATTTCAACCTAGGGCCTTACACTTGCTAGAGGCAAATGCTTTAACTGCTGTGCTAATACTTCAGCCCCATGCTTCCATTGTTCTTTGAGTCCAGAAAGTATAATTTCTTCTATGTTCCATGGTTTGTTCAGTAGTGTATTGCTTGATCTCCATATGTTTATATGTTTGGGATTTTATGTAGTTTGTTATTGATTTCTACTTTTACTCCACTATGGTCTTATAGTGTGTAGGGGGTTATTTAATCTATTTGTTTAAGCATGTATCACAGCCTAGAATATGGTGGATTTTGGAGGAAGTTTTTTGTTTTGCTAAGAAAAACTTGTTGTCACTGTGTAAAACATTTTTTAGATTTCTGTTAGGTCTATTTCCTCAGTGGTAAGATTCAGTTCTGACACATCTTTGTTGTGATTGGCCTTGTTTATTTATTGTCTGGTTAACCTGTCTGCTTGGGATAGTAAAGTTTTAAAGTCTCCCACTATGATTGTGCTGGTGTCTATCTTGATGTCCAATAGTTTTTGTTTTATTAAGGCGGATGTGCCCTTTTTGGTGCATAAATACTATTAATTCTTCCTGTTGTACTGTTCCATTTATAGGGATGTAGTGACCTTCTTTATCCCTTCTGACCATTTTTGGCTTGAAGTCTATATTGTCAGAAGAAAAGGTAACTGGTCTCACTTGCTTTTATGCTACTGTATCATGAAATACAGTTTTCTAACTTTTTACTTTCTGTATATACATTTTTTATGAATGAGGTGTTTCTCTTTCAGACAACATATGATTAGTTTATGGTTTTCTAATGTAATCTTCCAGTCTGTGACTTTCGCTTGATGAGTTGAGATCAGAATAACAGCAGATTTTTCAACATAAAACCTAAACGTGAGAAGAGTCTGGAATAAAGTGTTTGAAGTAAGAAAATAAAATAATTGCCAATTGAGATCCAAATATCTCACAAAATTATTCTTCAAAATTGATGCAGAAATAAAGAAATTTCATGAGAAAAAGAACGTTACAAAATTTATGTCCGTTAAACCAGCATTAAAGGTACTTAAGGGAATTAGGAAGGACCATCACTGTGAAGAACCCATGGGAAAGAACATAACAAATAGGGAAAATAATTGCATAGAGTACACTGAAAGAAACTTGAGAACATCATGCTTCGCGAAGTGAGTCAGAAGCAGAAGGTGAAACATCGAATGGTCTCTCTGATATGAGAGACCCAGATCACAACTATCTCATGGAACTTAAAATGAAAAACAAAGTGAAACAGGGGGGTAGGGCGGGGAGGGAGGAAGGGGTAAGGGGAGGGACAAAAGGAGAGTGGGAAAAAGTCCTTGTCACCTCGACAAGATATGTATGTGCACAAAATGCTCAACTTCAGTGTAAACCTTAAATTGTGAGCTTATACATATCAATAAAATGGGGGAAAAAGAGTACACAGAAAGAAAGAGATGAAAAATAAAGCAATGACAAGATTCAATAATTTCATGGCAATAAGAACTTTTAACATCAATGGTTTTAACATCCTTGATTCAAATTCTTATATAAACAATTTATAGATATTATCTCTCAGTCTATGTCTTGTTTTTGATTACCAAAATTTTTCATGGAGCAAAGCTTGAAATTTTGGTAAAGTCCAATTTATCAACTATTTTTAATATCAATATCGTCTTTTTTAACATGGCTGTTTTCATTTCAATATGATCCACACATGTATCCTCAAGAATGAGGATGGAAGTATCAACAGACAATGTTGGCAAATTGGAATTCTGTGCCAAATCTACTACTGCAAGCCTTTGTCAATAAAATTCTTTTAGTCTGTAATACCGTTTCTCTAAAATTGAGATAATATGGAAGCATTAATTTTTCCCCACATCCTCCCCAACATTTGTTTTTTGAGCTTCATGTTGGAATCTTAATGTTGTTTTGGTTTGCATTTCCGTTATGGCCAAAGATGTTGAACCTTTTTCCATGTGCTTATTGCTTATTTGTACTTCTTCTTTTGAGAAATGCTTATTCATTTCAATTACCCAGTTTTCAGTTGAGTCTTTTATTTTGGAAATTTAATTTTTTCTGTTCCTCATATATTCTAGATATTAGCTCTTGGCCCAGTGCGTAGCTGGCGAATCTTTTTCCCATTCGGTGGATTGTCTCTTCACTTGGTTGACTACTTCCTCTGTTGTGCAAAACATTTTAGTTTGATGTAGCTCCATTTGTTAATTCCTGATGTTATTTCTTATGCAACTAGCATTCAATTACTAAAGGTTCATTACTATGCATATGTCTTCTCGGATTTTACCCAAATTAACATTGAGCAGGTTCAGTATTTCTGTTTTAATGTCTAATTCTTTTAATCATATTTATTTGACTTTAGTATGTGGTGAAAGATATGGATCTAACTTCATTCTTCTGCAAGTGAATAACCAGTTTTCTCAGCACTGATTGTTAAAGAGATTGTTTTTATCTCCTTTGAATATTTTTGGTCTCTGTGCCAAAGATCAAGTAGCTGAAGATTCCTTGAATTATATCTGCATATTCAACTCTGATTCATTGATCTTCCTGTATGTTTTTGTGCCAGTAGCATGTAGTTTTAATGACTGTGGCTCTGTAGTTAAAATTTAGAGTCTATGTCTCAGATGCCTCCTTCTTTTTTCCTGTTGGTTAGGATCCCTTTAACAATTCTGGGTTTTTTTGGTTCCATATAACTTTTAGAATTATCTAGTTATTCAAAGAATGTTGTTTTCTAATTATTACTGTAGAGACATTTTACTTCCTACATTAGGATTATTCCTAACTATTTTTGTATTTTTGTAGCTACTGTGAATGAGCTTGTTTTCTTGATTTCTCTCTCAGTGAGTTCTTGTAGGTGGGATAATGAACTAATAAAATCACTATGAAAATCACTATGGAGATTTCTTAGAAAACTGAAATCCCATTTAACCCGTCTTATCTGAGAATTTTCTCAAAAGAGCTAAAGACATCATATTACATTTCCCACGTTTGTAGCAGTGTAACTCATAATAACTAAATCCTGGAAACAACTTATATGTATATTAAGAGATGGATATAGAAAATGTAGCATACATACACAATGGAGTATCATGTTTCCAAAAAGGAAGGCAAATTTGGAATATCTGTAATAAATCTTTTGACCATAATGCTTAGCAAAGTAAACCAGATGCAAAAGGTTAAACATCACCTAGTAGTACTTACATGAGGAACCCAAAATATAAATTACCAAAAGAGCAAACTTAAAACACAAAGAAATACAGAAGGCGGTTTCTTGGAGATGGGAATGAGACCACAGGATGGGGGACAGGGATAAGAGTGGGCAAGGGAAATCGAAAAAGAAACTTAACAAAATGCAGTATGCATAAACACCAAATCAACATGTAAATGTATATGCGTTACAAATATATACAAAGAAAATGGTTAAAATAAAAATAAATAAAATTGAGATAACAAATCTTAGATTTCCAAGCTCAGTCTCATATTCTTCAAGAAAAAGAACATTATTAAAATTTATTAGGAACTTAGGAAACAGGTAAATAATAAGGTAGTTGCAAGGATCATTTAAACTCAACTATTTAAATTAATGCAGTAGATGCAAGGCACCACTGGTATCGAATTACAGCTACACATGGATTCATAGAAGTTTGTTGGAATATTAGAAGACATGTCTATGATGCCTTATTTTCATCTCACACAATTTCCTGAACTTATAGATGCAGAAACTAACAAAAGAATTTAAGTCATTTACACTGATTTAATTTGAGCCAGTTCGATGAACTAGGGATCACAACCACCTAAGAGGCAGCTTTAATAAGCTAAGAAGTGTAAGATGAGCCAAATATTCAAGACTTTAACCCTCATTGGATACAATATAACAATTGTAAAGGAAAAAAAGTACACCGATTAGTCACTATACAATATTTAGCTATAGATATGAATGTCGGTTTTATAACCAAACATGACTGAACTATTACACCCTGTGTATCTGAAAAGAAAATGATAGTATAGAATACAGTAGATATTTTATACCAATGAACAAGTTATTTACTATAGGCAAGAGTAGTTCTGTATATTAAATTCAAACTGATTTAAGGATTCCAGGTCAGGCATAGTGTAGTATTGTAAGTATTAGTGTTTCATCTGTCACTAAGATGAAAATAATCAAAAATACCTACCAATAGGAGTGAACCTCTGAAAAAGAGGTAGACGCAGATGCTCTCTAATTCCCCAGCCCCATGGTTCTAATATGTTACAGAATTTGTTAGAATATGTTATGGTATTTACAAAAATGTTAAATTTAAATAATAATAAATCTAAAAAACTTGATGTGAAATAACTTTTGGTTTAAAAACAAAAAGTTTCCTTATCAGTGGTCTCATCGACTGTGAAAATAGCTTTTCCAAAGCCTGGCTGGCAACATTAAATTGCTGTCTATATCTACGGATTTGTCCTGAATGCTTTGTATATTGCTCTCAACCTACCCCCCAGATAAACCCTGTATAAAAATTAAAATACACATTACCTTTGTAGGCAATCTTATGTCTATCAAAATTCTCCATCATGCTCATTGAATCTCAATTCAAGAAAATTAAAATCAAACCAACTTCATCAAACAAAAAAAAAAACCCTTAATTGCGGTGATAGAACAAATACTAATAGAACTAACTTCGCACAACTTTCTTAACTACACTACAGGCAGCCACAGGAAAGATTTTGCCTGCAGGCATTCTGACTTGATGGCAATCAGAAAGGCAAGTATATCATCACTTCTCACATAGACCTATGGAATATCACGCAACAAATAGGTCATGTCTTATATCCAAAACCACAATCCCCTACGAAAGGCAATAAACTCGGCCCTCTTATCCATCATTAACACCTACAATAAATATTGCTTCCAAGTACTTTACAGATATTGCATTTGTGAGAGATAGCAGTTCAGTACAAGGGAGGATATTGAGCACCAGATGTGATTGTTGTAGTAACAGCATTCTGGGATAAGGAAAACATAGCAAAGTCACACTGAGTCCTCAAATTTGCTTGAAGCTCAGACCATCTAGTCAAATCTTAGAATATGAATGTTCTTGATTTGTTAAACTGAGCTTCCAGATAATATCAGGTTGTAAGCCTGGCCAAACTTTTGGCCAGAGACTTCCCTCCTTGAAAAACAACACATCTGAGATTCTGCAGTATATTTAGAGCTTTCATCACAGATTGCTTAATGCCTCACCTGCATTAATAAGTCCTTCTGTGCACCAACATCTCTTTTTCATTGTTTTTTTCCTCTTTCCATAATTTGCATATGAGCTCCATGTCTTTCATTGTCCTACATTCACATGTAAACAATGTTTACTTCCTATAGGCTCTTGAACACCGAGAGTGGGCAGATTTTTGATTTCTTAAAGGCACACATTATTACTATAAATGAAGGGAATGTGTTATTTCTGGAAATGGCTCTCCGTAGAGCCTCTAAAATGCTCTTTCCCTAAAGTCGTTGACAGCTTGTTGAATAGTTGGAAGAGTTTGTACATGTTTTAAGACAAGCCAGTTGGGTAAAGATAAATAAAGTCAGATTCTGTTAGGAAGATTTGAATATATCGAGGTCAGATCATGTCCCCCAAGGCTAAACATGGGCCTATAGGGAAAGCCTACAGAATACAAAGTGTCAGTAAGGAGGTATTGGTGCTAAAACATAAATGGTAGATACAAAATGTTGTCACTATCCATATGTTCCTCTTTGCTATTTGAGCTACGTCAAATTTGCTAGGTGAAAAAGAGGCTATTTGATGGATATTACCTCTCAAATCTTATGTGCTTAGACAAATCCCATTTACCAGCTGCCCTGTCCCAGAAAATCTGGGGCAAGCCATCAGGTAGGATTGCTTTAGTAGTCAGAACTTAGCTTTTATCCTATTCAATTTGATTTTCTGGGCAAACTCCCCTTCATAACCACTCCCATAAATAGTAAAGCATTTGCTAATAGTTCAATAAATATTTAGATACAGTCATATTACACACCAGCTTTATGTACCAGTGTAGAAAGGTAAAAGCCTTAAAAATTGCTTTGCTTTGTTAAATGGTAATTTTTCTTCAAGTTTTACCAAGTAAGTTTTATGAAAACAGCTAGCATATGACTTTATAAATTTGCAGAGTTAGTAGTATGCTGTTCAACAGTGTATTTAATGCTGAAATCTACATTTTATTTGGTAAGAGCATATTTTGATTAGGAACACAACTTGTTAACAGTGACTACTAACTGAAAAACATGTAAAATGCTATTTCCAAGAATATAAACATCAGATCACAAGAGATCATAGATCTCTTTCATTTATAGCTTGCCAAATTTTTGGTTTAAAATTTCCTCTAAGTAGGACACTATTGAAGGTTTTCAGTAAAAAACAACCTAATAGTCATAGTGAACATTGGCTTTTTAATTAGAAAAGATGCTCTATATACCTAGCAGCAAGTATTTCTGGAAAGATCTCAGGGGGTAACATGATAAATGAGGCATTATTACCAAATATGAAATACTTGTACTCTGACAGGAAAACAGTGACAACCAATTAACATATATGCTATGGAACCCCATTAAGCAAAGTTAATAATTACATGGGTTAAAGTAGAATACTACATTCTCCCAAACAGAATAATCATAGGCAACAAAAACACAATATAAAGAGCTTGGTATAAAAAAGAAATGACACATACATTTTACCTCACCTGTTAACTCTGACCAGTTGTCAATAGTTACTTGGATTTTTTAGAAGGATTTTGTGTCCAAGTGTGAACTTTGGAGAGCGGATTACCAAAGGTTGGCAATGTCTGCCATGAGTATAGCAAAATGTAGCTCAAATATCATATGTATTCTGTCTTAAGATTTATCAAAATGTCCTTGTTTATTTTTGCCTAATATTTTTGTCACACAGAGGTTTATTTATAACCAACAAGGGAATCTCAAAAATTGGAATCTTACAAAAATACATCAGCAGAAAAATGTGTTCACTACCTCGAGTTTTGCCTTAATTAATGCAAGAAAATTTTATGAAGAAAGCAGGTTATAAGAATTCCTCTTTGTTCTGTGCCGATAGCTCAGGGAATTTGTTCTTATTTGTTATTCACAACAGTAAATGAGACTGGACTTACACATCAGTTGATTAATAAATATTCATTTCTACTGAAAATGTACAGAAGCTACCAAAATATGCAGGGTAGAGTTTCTAGATCGTAAGGATAATTTTTTAAAGTTTTTACACTTGAAAACTACGTTCACTACCTATCCCATGGAGATATCTTTCGTAAATAAAAGTATTTGGACAGTCACTCTAATTTATTTATTAACTGCTGTTGGTTTCATTTCACGTCTCAATCACAGAGTTGAGTAGCTGTGACAGACCAGTTGGCTTGCATGGCAGAACATATGTACTATTTGGCCCTTCACAGAAAATATTTGCTGATCCCTGGCTTACCATTGTTGGCCAATGCTAGTCTGCACTCAATTAGTTTTAGGACTAATCATCTAATTTGTTAAAGTACGTATCGTTGGACCTACATCAAACCCATAAGACTCTTTAATAAAGGTCAAAGGATTGAATTCTGAAGTAGTTTATTCTGAAGCACATAAAAGTTTGAAAAACGTCTGTTTTGTGTCACTAAATTTGATAAGTATAAATTTTGAGGTCTCCTGACAATGAGGGATGCCTCTAATATCTTTAGCTGCTAGACTGACTAAACAATATCATGATGTTTCTAGAGTTGTCCAACAGAAATTCTATTTTTTAATCACCTGATCATCCAATATATACCACTCATGTTGAAGCTCATCTATAATTCCCTAATAACTAAGAGCTCCTTTTCATAATTTTCTCCAATATGCTAATTTATGTAATTCAATTCTTATTTAGAATATGCATGACATTACACCAAGGGTCAAATGGTGAAACATCCCTGGGGAAAAGTGTAAGATGTAGCACAGGGCTCTGTGATTCTACCACTAATTTTGTTTCCACAGTCTAAGGTTTTCCTCAGTGAAGTATAACATTCATTGCAGATCAGAACACTTCTGGATATTCCTGAGTTTGTGGCTTTGGGGCACAGCATGTCCTAATCTCACCCGGTAGAGTACCCCCAGGAAAGCAAAATCACAAGATTTTAGGTTAAGAAGGAAAAATAAGTACAGTTCATCCAGTTTCTAACTTTGTCAACCAAATTTGAATTCTCAAGGTAACTGCCCTTTTTTGTACTTATGTTGGATAAAACTTAGTAATCTTAGAAACCAGGAAATAAATGAAGGCTAAATAGCATGAATGGTTAGTTCTATATAGGCACACTACATCCTTGGAGTGCCCAGATCAGACTACACAAATGTAACACAGTATTGATGAAACCTCAAAAGTTTGCTTGATTCTTAATGCTTTAATTGCCTCTTAATTATGCATGTTGAAATTTGTAAATACTAATGGTTATTTTCAGTTTTCAATGAAAACAAGCGAATGGAGCTCTTTCTTTTTGTTAAAGTGAATGAAAGGAGGAGAAAATAGGAGGCAGTAGTGGAGTCAGGTGACCTCCAAGGACACACCACCCAAACTACAGAGTCACACAGAGTTGAATGTTGTCAGAAACTCTAAGGGAAATGGCTTCTTCAATTGTCAAAGCAAATGACATTTGGACAAAACAGAGTCTGAGTTAGCAAAATCTCTATCTGTAAAGGAGAATAAACCTGAGAGTTGGTGAAATTTAGTTTGAACAAAGAAAGGGGAAGTTACAATATTTAGTTGTGTTTCTGCATTCTGGGACTGGGCACTTTTTACATTTCACACAAAATTTAGATCAATGTCCTCTACATGTACGATACTTCAGGCCTTTGGAAATACTTGATCTTTCAATTTACATAAAGCAACAGGTACTCAGTTTTCTTTACATTTAAGTATCATGGCTTCATTCACTTTTGTAGCACTTTTTTATAACAAAGCCAAGTGCTGTTACAAAGGATCCAGTTTTACTATCTATTATAACAGAATATTTTATTATTCTCATTTTATTTCCTTTTCAAATACTTTTTAAAATTTAAGCATATTGAAATTATACTTTTCAATATTTTAAGCCAGAATTCTTTTCCAAAATATTATAAACCTCCAACATCTACTTATGATCAATATATATAATTTTAAATGTTTTAATATGAAATCAATGAGAAAAGTCAATAGCAGAGTTTTAAATGTCTCTTCTAGTTACAGACAGAGGTGACTAGTTAGTATTTGGTTTTATAGCATAACTTAAGCCTTATCTACATATGTTACCACACAAATGGCATTCTAAAAATGTCAGAGATGAAAATACTTCCTTTCTAGAAAGACAGTCTTCTTTACCTATAGTCTCCGTAATGACATCAACAAACTTTCATATTTGATCCAATTCAATTAAATGAAACTTATTGAAAGTCTTCCAGACACAAAGACTGATGCTAGTAGCTAAAGATTAGCATGATATGTATATAAAACATACATCTGCTACATTTATAAACACACTCCAGAATGTTTAGATTCATACACTTACTAGCAAGAATAGAGAGTCAAAGTGATACATCCTATAGTAAACAAAATATTTGAGAGAACTCCACTTGGGAAAAATACCCCCAAGGGCCTAGTTACACAAATTCTCACTGTTGGATACATGCCTGACTCATATTCATAGACAGCATCTGCTGAAAGTCAGAGAGTGTTAGAGACTTTCAGAACAGATGAGAGAAAAAAGAACAAGACAGAAAGAAACAGCCTATGGCTAGCATCAGGAGGCCTGACCAGAAACTTTCATGAGCCTTGTCTCCCAAGAGAAAAATGGAGCCTGGATAGCAGCTAATCCAAGGTGACCTGGTTAAAATACCTTACAAGATCCAGCTAGCCAAGTTCCCAAAGGACTTTGTTTCATCCACTACAGAAATTGCTACTTGTGATCAAAATATGATGGTAAATTTTGCTCTTGGAAGTGTGGTGTATGTGTAAAGAAAATCTAGGTTCACATATAAAAGACATCAAGCATCAGAAATGAAAACAAAGTTGTTTTTCTTCCTTCTATTTCTTTTTTTTCCAAAATCAATCATTTTATAAACTTCATTTCAAATTATTTTAGTGATTGAGGCTGTCTGTGCCATTCTAACCCAATGTTTTCTCTGCTATAGCCCTCACAGTACATGGTTACACTGGCAGCAGCACAAAAAACACCAGAGCTCAACATGGCCTGTTGGCATATTCGGGGGAAAGAACTTTGGGAATTCATTTATTCACCTATTCAGTTACTCACTCAGTCAGCAAATACTTACTTGTCAACTCTGTGCCAAAGACAGTGTTGGGTTTGGAAGACACATAGTAAAAAGAGACAGTATCAGTCCTTATGGACATCACAATAGACTACCTGGATGACATGGCCACACTGTCCTCAATCAGGTGTCTAGTAGAACAAGATGAGTGGAAGACTGCCAAGCCTTTCAAGAATTCAGGTAAATGAACTGGCACTGTGATACCCCAAAGTAGCTAGAGTATGATGAATGACAAAAATTCAAAGTTTAGGGGGAGAGTCGACCTTGAGGTTGAAGTAGGAGACAGGGGTCAGATGACACAATAGAGGGCAGCGGTTTGGATCTTTCCAAAGGGCTTCATGTGACTGTTCAGTGATCATCACCATTCATTCATGCATTAATTCACTCTCATTCATTTAATAACTATTTACTGAGTGCTTATAATGTCCACATGTAATTTTAGGCACTAGAGAACAAAACAGTCAATATTCCCTGTTTGGATGGATCTGCTATCATATGGGAAGAGGTGCGGTCAACAAATATATTAAAAACAGGAAAAATATACAAGGTAATTACAGATTTTGATATATACTGTGGCAGAAATTGACAAATGCTGTCATAAAGAATGACAGAGAGTTTGGACCTCTTTCGTCAACTTTAACTCTTGGCAGGGGGCTTTGGTCTTGAAAGCACTTCTGTTCTTTCTTTTGCTATGAGGTTTTATTTAAATTAAATTCTAATCGAAATAAGTTAAATTGTATCTGGGAAATTATTGGTGACCACAGAAACAGGAAAATTTTGTCTTCTAGTTTTCTAGTTTCCCAGCTGAACAAATTGATAGTTTCACTCTAGTCTGCAAATATCTCATGAGAATAATTAGAAGTTGGAGGAGGCAAAATCAGCATATTTGCTCAGCTCTCCTTCCCCTACTAATGGATTTGCTCACATATTAGCAAAGGATAAAAGGTAGGACGATTACATTGGATCAAGAAACTCATTAGTGTCATTAAATTTTAAATTTCCTGAATTCTAGCCATAGAAATCTTCTTAAGGAAAAATAATTAAAATAGTAGGGTCAGTACTGATGATTTTTGGCAGGGATGCTCTAAGCTTCCTAAATTAAGTTCCTTTTCATTTCCTATAACCTCAGTTTCCTGTCTTTGAGCCTCTTTTCTATTCTCACACTCTTTTCTTCTCCTGTTTTTCTGTTCTGCCTATCTTTACTTAATCCCAATGAGGTGCTTACTCAGTAGGCAGTGTGTACCTCTCCGATTGCGTCCAGCACAAAGACAGTTGTCGAAATCAAACACCCTTTGCCTATATTACTCTAAGGCCTAATCAGAATGTGTTTCTCAGGATCTAGATTTTGACAACCTTCCTTCAGCAAGGTACATCATAAACTTCCTTCACATAGATGGCTTGTCCTCTGGAACTGCCAAGGCAGGATCTTTGCTGTCTTGGATTTGAGTCTCACCATGATCTGTTGGCTCAATTGTAGGAATGCCTTGAGCCAGTAGTTGGTTCCTCCAAGGCCAGCTGATCACTGAAACACGACTCCAGTGGGGAACATCCCACATGATTACAAAACTTGTTAATGCTGTGAACAGAACTAAGCAGCAGATAGAACGGGAGTTCTGAAATGGAAGATGAGATGGGGAGTTAACTCACTTCCTCTCCACATGCCTGTTCCCAGCTTCAAGGTAAATCTTTTCTAACATTTCACTCCCTATTCACATTGTGCCCTATTCTTGTTCTTGCGGGGTGGTGGTATGGTTATGGGTATCTTGGTAAAGGTTTCCCAGCCCTGCCTGTCTTTCTTTCTTGAGAAAGTTTATCAGATACAACTTTCTGTCCAGCAACTGCCTGATGCTGGAGATAAATAAAATTTTAACATGGATACCTTCAATCAATGAATGTGGCTTTTCCATCAAACTTCTTACACTTTCCAGACATTAATGAATGCTACCATTAAAGTCATAGGTCTTTATGTCAAATACTCAGCCAACATTTGTTATTAGAAACACTTCTGAGAGAAAAGTCCAACACAGCATAACTATTAAATAAAATACATAAACATACTTATATTTCCTTAGTATAAAAGAAACTTCTTTATTAAAACATGCTTTCTTGATAAATATACTCTTATGTCAAAAGCTAAGCCAAAAAAAGAAAGAAAGAAAAAAAGAAAAGAAATCCCAGATGGGCCGAGTACACGTCTAACTGTGGAAGGTTTCTGAGGTTGCTGGACACACACTCTTGTGGGAAGGTTTCTAGAACTTTAATTACATATACAAAAGCTTTCAATTAGAATTTTTATAAATCAGGTGGGCTCTCAGTCACTGAATTACTGTATTTTTAAGGATTTTGTGAAGGGCAAGAACTCAGACTAGACCAGTAGCTCTGAAATAATACATGGACCAATTATCTTCAAAATACTCAGTCAATCAGGACTTCAGATCTCCTGTATCAAAACCTCAGTGTGGAGAACTAGTTCTGCATTACTATCATGAAATAGCAGACATAGATTAATTTTAACCTGTGTAACTTCTAGTTCTGGAGGTCCAAAGTCCCAAGGGGGTCCAGCACAAGCTACGACAAGGAACAGTCTTTGGCTATACTGCTTCAAAGCATATAACAATACTATGACTATATCAAACCAGAAAGCAGACAGAGAAATGGGTCAGAAGTGCTTCTTCATAATAATCCTTCTCCGAAACTCAAGAGCCACACCAGAAGCAAGGTAGAAGATAAGTTACTAACACTTTCTTACGTTTTTCTTATGATGGCTGAAGTAGGTATGATTTGAGTGATGGCTGCCACACCTTGACCTCTTGTGGATGTGTGAGGGTGGACAGGGACAGGGACAACTTGCCTATAGACTTGGTGTCCCTGAGATTGTTTCACAGCCCCACTTGAGGCATTCTAATAGGAGGCGCAGCTGGGTTGTCCACTGTGGCCCTCCCTCTTTCCAGCCATTCCATATATAAAAAAATAGAGAAAAACACCCCTGCTGTTGCAGAGATCATGGAAGAATCTGTACCCATTACTGATATCCACCTTTTCATGTGGATATGTTTGTGATCATCTGCCCCAAAACACGTTCCCATTCAAGTGTACTTCTGGAAAGTAATGCACAATATCCACAGTGTCAATTCAGGAGAATTCTGGCTTTGAAGGATGATCACAGAAATTAGCATGGGATCCATGACAAATACATACTGAAAATAATTTTGTATGTGGAGACTATAAAACATCTGAATGATATTTGTAAAATAAATCAATCCAATTCTTAGAAAATCTATATAACTTGTGACATTAACAAAGATTATCATTGTTACATTTCTAAAGTAATAGTTTATTGATAACACAGGTTAAATTTCATGAAAAAGAGTACTAGCACAGTGAAGATTTCCTTTATGGCAAAAGTCTTTTCAAGATGTAACTGCTGGGCTGGAGGAATAGCTCAGCGGTTAAAGCGCTTGCCTAGGAATCCTAAGTCAAGCACTAAGTAGTGGAGTTAGATTCCCCAGCACCACATAAACTGGGAGTGGTGGCGCACACCTGTAATCCCAGTACTCCGGAGGCTGAGACAGTAGAATTGCCCTGAATCCAAGGCCAGCCTGGCCTCTAGAGTGAGTCAGGACCAGCCTGGGCTACAGAGTAGAATGTGTCTCTAAATAAATAAATAAACAAATAAATGTGTAACTTGCTTCCACGTGAATTTTAAGAAAACAGTATCTCTGAGAAATCACATACTATAAATGTTCTCCTGTTAATTCTTATAATGGAATTTGGCCCATGTTGTTCTGAACTGTCTAAAGTCCCCAGTCACAGAACTAGTCCATTTTGTGGTGATTCTGTATTTTCACTCCCAAACCAATGGCTGCAGAAATTAAGAGATCTCCTGATGTTGACAGAACTAATCACTGCTGCTACTGAGGCTGAAGGAGCACATGATCCGTCATAAATTTTTGTCAGTTGTGACTGAGCTACTTTCAAAAAGATTCTGTTTATTAGATCCACAAACAACTGGGAAAGAAATGTACCTGGTATCATTGCTACTCCTACATTTCATAATAAGTTAAATAATTGAAAAGCAAGTTGTCAGTTAAAGGTAAAAGTTCCTTAGTTTATTTTTTTCTTCTTCCTGGTCACCACTACCACAATTTACAGGGCAATACACCTAAAGGAAAAGATAAAGTTACAACACACACAAAAAAACTGCTTGGTAATCTCACACACACACACACACACACACACACACACACACACATCCAATTCACACTACATCGAATTAGTCAATAGCTACACTTATCACAAACTCTATTTTCAGTGGATCATTGTTCCTCCTATGGCAGATTTTTACAATTCGTCTAATTCATTGAAGATGACTGACTCAAAGTAACCTGTAGCTTTTCTATCAACTCCTCACTCTCCCAAGAACTGTAGCTCCTTTCTGTTGTTTTTACAACCGTCCACTGCCAAATCCGCTACTTTTCTATGATCAGATTCGTGAGCACTGCCATAAAGACTGCCAAAGATCCTGCCACCAAAATTGCTCCCCTCAGCTGGGTATGGTGACAAATGCCGGCAATCCTAGCACTCAGGAAGCTGAGGCAGGAAGATTACCTACAGTTCAAGACCAGACTGGGCTCCATAATGAGTTCTGGACCAGCCTGGGCTTCAGAGTGAAATGTTTTCCCAAAATAAACAAACAGAAAAACCCTGATTCCCTTCATGTGTCCATATTTTGATTGGTGATGTCCACTCTAATTTCCAAAATAATTATAGCTCCCATAGCCGCCAAGACAAAAATTTCTTCCTTGGTTGTAATCATTACATCTTCCTCTACCACCATCCTGGTTTCCACATCCAGATATGTCACCACCATAGCCTCATATACTACTATAACCAGGACCACTGCCATAGCTGCTACCATAACCTCCAAGTCCATTATATCTACCACTACATCCTCCCTAACTACCCCTATTGCCATGTTCTCAACCACCCTAGTCTTCACTTCCATCAATGTTTCTACCATGGCCAAGTTTACCCCACTGTTGCCAAAGTTTACAAATAATAAATTTGCCAGATCAATCTCCATGACCCCTTTGTGGTCCAGCAGGCTACATTTCTTGTCTAGAAAGGGGCTTTTTTACTTCACACTTATGTCCATAATAGCGTGGTGTTTCTGAACAATAATTTCATCAAGTCTTTCACAGTTATCAAATGTTACAAAAGCAGACCTCTTTCTCCAGTCTGCCAGTGTTCCATATCTTCTATGGTTTCAGTCTTGTACTTTACAAAATCATCTCTCAAATTATGTTCTTCTGTATCACATCATCAGCAAAAATTTCTTCACTGTTAGATGGTCACAAGCTTTAGAGAATCCTGTCTAGAAACAGTTCTCTTCTGTTTCACTACATTCCCATCACTTTTATGTGCTGAGCACACATTGCTGCCTTCACCTCCACAAGAGTAAGTCATGACACCAAAGCCCCTGGAATGTTTTGTTCAGGGATCTCTCATGGCCACACAATCAGTGAGCGTACCTCATTTCACAAATTGCTGTTCCAAATTATCATCTGTATTTTCAAAGTTTAATGGACAATCAACTGGTTCTCACCTGATCAAGTTGTGCATCCCTCTGACCCCACCCTGCGGCAGTAAGGGCTAGAGACCAGTTGGGGTACTAGGTGGCAGATACTTTCTTTCTTTTTTTGAAACCAGACTTGCCTCTTCCAACTCAAGTTCAAATGGACTCAAGCTAATTTTTTTTCAATAAAATAAATTCCCCTGTGAATTTTGGTATTTATGCAGTCAAACCAATCTTCTCTCCCTGCCACACGTACCATCCAACAATTATACATTGCTTGAACAAATACAAAAAAGTCAACTATCTTTAGAATAATTGTAAAGAGAAGTATGCATTGCTACATTCTAAGCCTCTAGAAATTACTTATTATTCCCTGCGCACATACTAGTCAAAATACGCAGTTAACAACTATATCCTACAATTATTTATGCATGTTAACACTATCTTTCAGGTGATAAAATTTTATCCAGTTTTGCCTTGCTAGCTTTAATATATTATTTGTGCTTGATTCTCAAGAAGTCTACCATGATAAGAGGCAATAGTGACAGCAAAGTCAAGACAGACAAAGGACACAGGAACTCACAGAAGTGAAAGACGAGTGGGAGGTAGGTGGGAAGAGAAATATCCAAAAGAAGAAGAGTTTGAACCTGGCACTCGGGACCATACTACAAAGTTTAATGATCACTCATCTGTTTATTTTTACCTTTTTAGTGTAGTTGCTATGATTATTAATTGATTCAGGGATTCATGAATTCATTTTTCATTCAAATATATATTAAGTATTAATTATATGCCAGACACTATTTTTGCGCTTTTTTATAGTTAAGTTTTCTCATCCTAGGGAAACCATGCACTATTTAACCCCCACATCTGATTCATTTCTCTAAACATGATGATCTCAATATTGGTCCTGGAAACACAAAGACCAATTAAATTCCCAATGTTTTTGAGTTCACATTAAAGATAAAGGATAACAAGTTTATGTTTATGCATCAATATAGTATGTGGTAAGGAAGGCATATGAAAAATAAGGCAAACGGTACAAGAAAGGACTTTTTCTTTTGTGATGGAGAAGTCACAGAGAAGATTTTACTGAGATAAAATTATGAAAGCTGTTTTGTGAAAGGGTTAACAAACAGAACACCATACAAAGTGTATTTGAACAAGAAGAAATTTGTAGAAGAGAAGTACGAAACTATAGGTTGTGATCTATGAGGTCTCCACGCTTTGGGGAGTAGAGGAAAACAGAGTAGAAAAGTATGCCTGGAAATTTCTGTTATTTATGCACATAAATAGTCTTTTCTAATGTACAGTGAGCTTCTTGAGGTTTAGGGTCAGGTTTCATCCTTTTGTTCTTATATTTACTCATTTAAGAAACATCGTCTACTACAAGACAGGGTCTAGAGTACATAGATAGTATTACTGAGGCATTGGTTTGACCCTGAAGGAATTCATATCACAATGACAGAGAAAAGTACAAAAAGCAAATAATTGTAGTATGAGTGATGAGTGATAACCAAACAAATACTTTTCTTAGCAAAATATTCTGATAATTTCATATAAATCTCTTATAAATCAAATTTTCTGGGCTAGGGGTGCAGTTCAGTGGTTAAAGCACCTGCCTAGCATGCACAAGGCCCTGGGTTTGATTCCCCAGCACCACATAAAATACAGCAGGGCGTGGTATACAACTGAAATCCCAGCACTCAGAGATGCTAAAGAGGATTGCTGTGAGTTCTAGGCCAGGCTGGACTACATAGAGAGATCAGGACCAGCCTCGACTACAGAGTGAGACCCTGTCTCAAAATATATATATTCAGGAAAAAGGGCTATGCATTATGATTTTATTTATTTATTTCTAGAATTCCTTTTCACCTGCGGACTTCTTAGCACAGGATTAGGTGTTCATTAAATGGTTGGAGACCTTGAAAGGAAAGAATTACAGTAGAAAGCAGCCAGGACTGTGATTGCATAATAGAGCTAGTCTGGCAAGACCTAAGATAGGTGACAAAGTATGAAGAAACATTAGCTCAGGTTTCGGTATGAGGAAAACGGAACAAGCCTTGATGTTCCACTTTGTTTTTAAAATGTTACTTTTAGGGTTTTGATTACATTACCCAAGAGCAAGCTGCTGTTAATATGGCTGTTTTTTTTTTTTTTCACATGGCAGTAAGTAGCAAATAAAATTGTAACAGGGTGGGATAAGAGACAAGTCCTTATATTTGCTCCTTAATATCGAAGGACTCTGTGAAGGAAGTCTTAAAGAACTAGTTAAATAAATATCATATATGGCTATGCAAAGACCTTGTAGTAATGAAATATGGTCATTGTAAGCATTAGCAGAAAATTTAAAATAACAAAAATAATAGCTAACATTTATTGCTAGCATTATTCCAGAATACTTTACAGGGATTACTTGTCATCTTCGTAACAATTCTTTTAAGTAATACAACCATTATTTCCCCTTAAAAACATAGACACTAGACACTGATGTACATTATCTAGCCCACATAGCTAGTGTGTGGTAAAGGGGACATTTGAACTGAACCGTCTGTTGGAGACGGCATGTTTACAGGAAGTACAGAGCAGAAAAAGGAGAACTTCGAGTGTTGTGATAGAGAGAAAACAGCTGTTTAGTATGGGTGCAGGTGAAGGGAGAAGTGACGTCAGAGGACAGAGGCAAACAGAGTTAGGTATACAGGAATTACATATGGATTTCCCTATAACTTAGAAAATGGTATCATGTGATCATGGCATACCCTTACTTGCCAAATCTTAAGTTGGATTATACCTATACCTATATCTATTTGAGGGTGACCAATGGGAGCTGAAAGGTTTAATATTGCCATGACTGCAATAAACAGATAAATCTTGATTTTTGAAGACATTATCTTCTGGGTATTATTTTTCAAGTATCATATTAGAATATTCTTATTGAAAGCAGAGGATTGATTTTGACAACTTTCACCAGAGTGAATTCAGTGACTTCAAGTGAGAGGCTTTAATCCTTGTCCAAAATATAGAAATCTTTGCCGTATGAAAAAGGTAACGCTGAGAAAACAACTTTTCTAACATAATTAATTTTCATGTTGCTCTTTTATAGTAATCCTATTTAAATGCGGATTAAAATGTGCTACTAAGCACAAGGTAGATTTTTTGGCTATTAAAATGCTAATGAGAAGGTCAACTTCAAGTCAGAAACTACTGTTGTAAAGACACAAAGGTAGAAAAATTTACTTTAAGGTTACTTAAGAAAGGCTTAAACTCTGACTTTGTCAGAAAAAAATACACCTCTTATTAGAAAACTTAAAGAACGCACAGTGTGCTTATATTTGTGCATAACAATGCTGTTAAATATTGCAGTATTACAGGGACATATTTCATTTTGTTGTTGCAAAAACTAACAGCCTCAAATAGATATACATTTTAATAGGGTTCACCTATAGCAGGAATAGTATATTTCTAGGCTGTGCAAATATATTATTAGTATTCCTGCTTTCTTAGATATGATGAATTTCACACTGCCCTGTATAATAGATGCAGAAGGTTTCAAATAGATTTGGAACTTCTCAAATCTTCCAAGAGCTTAATCTTCTCCAATAATTGATTTTTTAAGCTAAAATTCTTCTCCCACTGCTCATCTGGATATCTTGCAAGGGCTTTCAAACATGTTCTATTTAGAATCCATGGCCACCGATTGACCCTCTGACTGAATTGAATCAAGATTTTTCTACTGAATGGTACTGCCAGTTCTTGAAATGATGAATAGATAAAGGGAAAGGAACAAGAGAGATTGTACAAATAAGCAGGCACAGGCAACAATTGCTGGTAGAGATTTTTTAGGGGAGTTGTGAGGTTCATTGGCTTATTTTCACTTTAGCTTCCTATTATATGATAACCATACCTAAAATCCCCATTTTAGTTCCCTTATGCTATTTTAACAGAATAGCACACACTAATTTATGAACATTAGAGATTTATATGGCTCATAGTTCTAGAAGCTGGGAAACCAAAGAAAATATTGCCCCCATCTGGTGAAGGCCTTCTTGCTGAATTATAACATAGTCTCAGTTAGTAACTCCATGGCATTATAAGTTCACCACCTAATCAGCTCTTAAAGGTATTCTCTCTTAATATTCACCTAATGGGACCTAAATTTCACATTAGTTCTGGAGGAAACATTAAAATCATAGCAATCTCAATGCTTTTTTATTTTTCTTTCTCCAACTCACTCCCATTCCATTCCCACGCAACCTCCACTGTGGAAATAAAGATTATGCCTTGAGAAGGCAAGTGGTAACTTGAGTCAATGGCAAACTTCATTTAAGAGGAAATTGGAATATACTCTTGAAAACAGAAGTTTTTTTGTACTAAAGGCAATTTAGTATTTTGCTATGTGTAAAGGTTTAAACACATAATCCAGGAATGCGGGAACACGTAAATATTAAGGCAAAGACTTCAAATGGCTTTAAAACTTTAAAAATCACTTCAATTTCTTTACTTCTTCCTGTTCCCAACTTCTTTCTTTCCTTCCTGTTACTACTGTGTTATGGTTAGGGCTTAAGTGTCCTCCCAAAGCCTCATGTATCTGGGTGTTGTATAATACCTTTGCGACACCGAGACTTGAGGAAATAACGGGAAGTTTTGAATTAGGAGAAAAGTAAGATGATCATCCAGGGTGTAGAACAATACTGAGGAAGGTTCCAGCGAATAAGCTTCACCCATTAGAATGACGTCCATTACATATCTAAGGCAAAAGACATAACAGGCAGGCATACAGCCCGACAATACAGGATCATGTAAATTTAAGATAAGGAGTACAAAGTATATTCTATGTACAGTGGGAATTTATTGAAGGGTTTTATACAGAGGTGATGACAGCAGCTTATTAACCTTCTCTATCAGTGATGTGTGTTAAAAATGTGTTCCTAAATCATTTTAAATCTTCTTGTAGCCATGTTCAAAATAAAATGCAATCGGGGCAAATTTTGCTATATTGTAATTTAACCTTAAAATCTAAACTATCATTTCAACAAGAATTGAATAATAAGTCATTGGAGAATTATTTTACATTTTTAATCAGTATTCAAAATCCAGTGTCTTCTGTACACATATAGCAGGTCAAATTAGCATGCTGGTTTGTCATGTGGCTAGTGGCTATCAGAGTTGAGAATGTAAGCCTTTAAAATTCTAATTGTGGTGTAACGAATAAATTGCATAAAAATGAGTGAAGGAAGGTGTACTAATTTTCTATGGCTACTGTACCAAGTTGCCTGAAATTCAGAGACTTAAAAAAGATGTAGTATGACTCATAGTTCAGAATTTTGACACAGGTCTTGAGAAATCAAAATATTAGCAGGGTTATGCCTTGTGGATGTATAGAAAAAATGCATTTTTATTTTTTCCCAGCTTCCTGAATTCTCCCACACTCCTTGATTTATAGTCCTGTTGTTCTATCATGCAAGCCAGTAGTGTCAAGCGAACTGCCTCTAAGGCTGCATCTCCCTGGTCCTCTTCCTTCTGCTTCCAGCTTCTTTCCATAAGAATGTGAAACTTGACCTGCTTCAACCATTCAGGCTAATGGCGCCATCTCAAGGTTCAGGTGACCAGCAACCTTAGTTGTCTCCCATTGCCATGTAATCTAACAAGACACATGTCCTTGGAGTGAGAACTTGGACATCTCAGGCTGAGCGAGCTGTACTCAGCCTCTCACAGCAAATGTACTTATCTGTATTTTTAAAAGTTTGGCATCAATTACAAATTTGCTATTCTCTAGGAACAATATCCTCTTGTGATAGAAATTCATAAAAAGTACAAAAAATCAAACACTATCATAGAAAACCTTACCTTAAAGATTAATATTTATTAGACATCATTGCATTCATCCATCTATGTACAAGTATACATAGATGGAGAGAATATTTCAAAAATAGGATCATATTCCATACTATTATGCTTGAAATACAAAGTTGTTAAAATGTGTATTTTACAGTTTTAATTTAACAGGAAAAAAAACAAGTCAATTAAAAGAAATCATTGAGCTTCAAATATATTTTCCTTGACCAGAAAAGATATTTATTTCTAAAATATCTCCCTGAGATGTAAAAATGCTTATAGACATGTTCAACTTAGAGCCACCACACATGTAAATTCCATGTCTTAACTTTTAAATAATATTCTCTAATACATTTCTTTGAGAAAAGCATCTAAAACTTAGGAGCTCAAGTGACTTGATCAAAGTCAAAGGACGGTATTCCACTCCCTTAGCAGTTCTCTTTTCCATGCTCGGGATTGCTGCCCACCCTATCACCCTCCTCAAATGTTCCACATGTGCTCATGTGTATGCCGAATCTTTTGGTAGAGACCTTACTGTACCTCTTTTTGAGAACACGGGAGTGGGCTGAGAATAATTCTACCACTAGAATTATAAGCAAATATGAGTGCTCATATTCTTCACTCTTATTTTAGTTATTATTTTGAGACAGGGTTTCACTCCAGGCTGGTCCTGCACTCACTAGGTAGCTCAGGCTGCACCACTACTCATGTAATTCTCCTGTTTCAGCCTCCAGAGTGCTGAAACTATAGGTATATGTCACCACACCCAGCTATTATATAGTGGTGAGATAGAACTCTGGTTCTGGTACTTCCTAGGAAAGATTTCTAGTAACTGAGCTACACTGCCAGCCCCATATTCTTTATTCTTACAGCTATGAATAAAAACATCCTTCTACTTTAAAGAACAACGCCCTCTTTCCACAGCTGATGCTACTGCTTTCCTATCTTCATGATGTTTGCCGCTATAACCATTTTCTCTCTCTCCTCTAGCATATATTTCCCTTCTCCACTAAATTGTTTTCCACCACGAATGTTAGCCATAAGTATCAGTATCTTCACTCTTGAAAGAAAACAAAAACACCCACTGTTGTCATATTTCTCTCTGGCTGTAGTCTCATATTTTTCCTCACTTCCATAGCAAAATCTCTTGAAAGAAATACGGAGAATATTGGCTTTATTTCTTCATTCCACACTTTCTCCTTAATCAACATTAAGAATGCTTCCTCTATCACCACTAGGTATTCTCCACACTCCCAATTGAAAGTTATTTCTCAATTCAGATTCTTGTTTCTTCTCCGCAACATTTGGCATAGCCTATTTCTCCCTGCACTTGGAATTCTCATATCCAGTCTCCATTTTGCTACTTCACTGACTGATCCTTCTCTTTGCTAACTGCTCATTTTCTGCATGCCTTCTAAATATTGGCATGTCTAAGATTCTATTCCACAGTGTCCTCTCCTTATGCTGCACGTGCATATATTTATATATACATATATATGACATATATAGGCATGCAGACTTTCCTTTATATTTAATGTGTGTTTGTGTACACTGATGACTCCCATATACATCTGTTGCCCTGAATTTTACCTAGAAACTCAATCTAATAGATATAGCTATCCATCTAACAGCTCCACATACATAGCTAATGAACATCTCAAACATAATAAGGCAAAATAAGGTTTTGATTTTGCACCCAGGGTACTTTGCACATTATCAAACTATTCCTTCCAAGACCTCACATCACCATCTCAATTAATGACACTTCTATTATCCAGGTGATCAAGTCAAACTTCTTGTAGAAGTTACCCTAAATTTCTTCTTTCCCTCATTGGTCACATTTCACTCAAAAATAAGTGCTTTTAACTCTAAGTCTGAAAGATATCCTAAATCTACATTTTTATCATCAATTTTCTATGCATTAAAATGATCTTATATATTTAGATACACATCATATACTTGTGTGTGTGTGTGTTTGCCACCTGCCTACATGTCTGGTCCTGTTCGTTTTCTATGATCCTCTACTTCTCCAAGAAAACTTTAGTCTCATTAATCTTCTTTCAGTTTTAAACATGCTGAGCTCACTTTAGCTTTGAGCTATCTCATAATATCAGCTTGGCACCTTCACCCCAGTCATTGTCATGTGTTTGGCTCTTTTGTGGCATTTAGAGCTTAACTTCCTCTTACTATCTAGTGCCATGTCCTTCAAGCAATTTCTATTACATCAGATTTGTTGTGCTTATGAGTTGTACTGTCCATTAGCATATATATACATACTTACATATAAATTCTTGATTTTTTCTTATCCATTTTCTAACTCTATCCAAAAACATAGTTAATGTAAGACTTTATCTGCCACTTTTGTATCACTTAAAACAATGCCTAGAACTTAATATAGTCTCCAATTAAATGTGCAAGATTTTTAAAGAACTTACTAATATATGGCATTTCTCATCCACACACGGTTATTTATGCTTACTATCATATGTTTTCAACAACATTTGATCATATAGAGAAATTATTGATATTGATTTATAAATCCCAATATTCTAACTACCTCCCAGTGTCTCCTTTTCTCCCATGATGCCCTTAGCAACTGTTATTCACCGGGACACGCCCTTCCGCCATTGCCAGCTAGCCAAGCAAGACTCAGACTTCTGAATCATGAGCTAAAATAAGCTTATCCCCCTTAACTTGTGAGTGTTCAGTATTGTGTTGCAGAATGAAACGCAACTATGACACATATCTAAACCAAGGCTACATTACTCCTACTTTAATTTCATGCTCCAAGTAAAAAGATACTAATCTATTGTACTTTATTTTCTGGAACCAGTTAAGTTTTTATGCAATTAAAGAATCCAATATAAGATTTTTAATCTTTTTGGTTTCAATTATTTGCATGTCTAGAGATACCCAAATATTTATGTGCTTCTGTGTCCTACTGATGTATTCGTATAACCACTCTGGAAAGCAGTATGGAGAGCTCTCAAAAGACTGGAAATAAATATCCCCTTCGATCCAGCAACCCCTTCCTGGGAATATATCCAAAAGAGGCCACAGGAACATATAGCAGAGATATATGTATAACCCATGTTCATAGCAGCACAATTAACAATAGCTAAAATATGGAAGGCACCAAAATACCCATCAACAGACCAGTGGTTACACAAATTGTGGCATTTATACACAATGGAATACTATGCATCTATAAAGTCCAATAGCATGGAGGCTTTTACAGGCAAATGGAAGAAACTTGAGAACATCATGCTTAGTGAAGTGAAGCAGAAGGTGAAACATTGAATGGTCTCTCTGATATGAGGAACCCAGATCATAACTCTTATGGAACTTAAGATGAAAGACAAAGTAAAAGAGGGGCTGTAGGGTGGGGGAGGAAGGAGGGAGGGAGGGAGGGGGGGGGTAGGGGGAGGGCAAAAGGAGAGTGGAAAAGTCCTTGTCACCTTGACAAGATACATAGGTGCACAAAATGCTCAACTTCATTGTAAACCTTAAATTTTGCACTTATACATATCAATAAAGTGGGGAAAAATCTTATATTACTAAATCAAATAAAAGTGAAAACTATTATATTTTTATTAACCTCAACCAGCACAATTTGCACAAGCTTTAAACATCAAAATCGAAACTAAACACATTGACAAAACTAACCGTATATACAGCACAATATGTCACTTAGGGGATGACACACCATTTATCAAAAATAGATATAACTATACGTACATAGATATGTATGTATATTGGTAAATAAATCATAAACAGTTCTGACTTAAAGGTTTTTTGCACTTTTATTTAAAATATGTATAGACTATAAATTGATTTACATGTTGATTACACACAATTTGGGGAATTGGTGCCCATACACATCACTATTTGATCTCATTATTTTCCTCCTATCTTTCTCTCAGCCTGTCTCCACTCCCATGCCCCAGATCCTTTCCTGTCCATACACTATCTCCTATGTCCTACCCTCTCTCTTACATTATGTTCTTCTAGTTATTTACCTTTTGGCATTCTCATGTAAGCAATACTACGCAATGCTTAATCTTTCGGTTTAGTTTATTTTTCTAAGCATTGTTGACTCAACTTGCCCCATTTTCTTACATATGCTTCAAATCTATCTTTTCTGTGGAAGTTTAATATTCCATTGTGTATATATACTACATTTTCTTCATCCGTTCACCTGCTCATGCACATGTGGTCGCCTCTAGGACTCAGCTGCTAGGAGTTATGCTGCTGTGAGGGTATGCCAGGGTATCTATGATATGATCACCTTAGCTCTTTGGAAAAATGCCCAGGAGAGCTCCAGCTCGGGCAAATGGGATTTCTACTTTCAGGTTTTAAAGGAACCTCCAAAACGATTTCCATAGCAGTTGAACTTGTTTACAATCCTAACAGTGTAGAAGTGCTCCTTTCCCCGGAGTTCCTCATCAGCATTTGTTGTTTTTGAAGTTTTGGTGATAGCCATTCTCTTTGGGGTAAGATGGAATCTAGGTACTGTTTTGATTTGCATTGGATGATTTGCATCTCTAATAGCCAAAGACTTTGAATGCTTTTCATGTGCTTATTGATTATTTATACTTCTTTTTTAGAAGTAACTTTTCATTCCTGTATCCCATTTTCTGATGGGGTCATTTGTTTTTTTTTTTTTTTTTAAGTATTTTGTATATTGTGGGTAGTAGTTCTCTGTTTCAGGATTAGCTAGCACTTTGTTTTTCCATTCCCTGGGTTATCACTTCAATTTGTTAATGGTTTCTTTTGCTGTGCAAAAATTTTTAATTTGATGACGTCCAATTTGTTAATTTGTAGTGCTATTTCTAGTACAATTGGCATTCTGTTCATGAAGTAATTTCCTGACCCTATGCCTTTCAGTATTTTACCTAGTTTACCTTCCAGCCTGTTCAGTGTTTGTTTTGATGTCTTGTTCTTTGGTTTTTTAAATTTGATTTTAGTATAGGGTTAAAATACAGGTCTAGATTCATTTTTTCTGCATGGGGTAGCCAGTTTTCTTAGTACTATTTTGTCAAAGATACCGTCCTTTCTCTAGTGAGTAGTTTTGACCCCTTTGTCAAAGATCAGCAGGCTGAGGGCTCTCAGGTTTGTCTCTCTAGCCTTGATTCTATTCCATTGATTTTATCTATTTTTGCACCAATATGACAATGTGGTACATATAAATATAGATACGTATGTCTGGAGCACAGGTAGAATGTGGAGAGTGTACTGAAAGGCATTAGTAAAATAAACCCATAGTAAGTGCAATTAAATAAATTGCTAGAAACTGCCTAAAGGTCTGTATGGTACTGATAATTTGTGAGCCACCTGCGTGTGGACTCTGTGTGATGAAACTGCTATCTGTAGCCTGTGGACAAAGCCCTTGCATGATCGATAACCAGAATACCTGTTCACCTGTGTGTGGACCCCGATGAAATCACTGTCTATAGCTTGCAGGCATAAAAATAGTATATAAACCGTCCTGGCCCTAAGCTCAGAGGCTCAGAGTCCAGGTAGGAGCCACAGACTCTGAAAGCAAGATGCGTCTTGCTCCTTGATCCCCGCCTCCTCGCCTCCTGAGTGTGACACTACACCTCCTCGTGTCCGGAGAGCAAGAGCCGCTCCTGGGAAAGAGTGACTGTCCATCCGGGCAGCTATCAGCGGGTCCTGACCCAGCCATCGACTGGCGAGCCCCGGACAAGCTCATAAGCTGGTCGGCTGTGGTTGGCAATACTCAAGAACACATTGCATGGTGAGCATAAGGGATCCAGGTGTCCTGCTTAATTAATTAATTGATTGGTTTATTATGGTTTGATTTGAGAATTGGATTGACCGATTGTTGTGTGAATAAAGAACATCTCCAAGGTAAATCCATCTGCCTCTGTCCCGTCTGTCTCCTCTTACGGAGTGCTCGCGACACCAGGACGGGAATAGTTTCAGGAGGCAGAACGACGCTTGCTTTCCTGCTTAATTAAAATATTGATCAATTTATTATGGTTTGATTTATGAATTGGATTGACTGTTTTGTGAATAAAGAACATTTCCAGGTAAATTCATCTGCCTCTGTCACGTCTGTCTCTTATGGAGTGCTAACAATACACACACACACACACACACACACACACATATATACATATATATATGTATGTTATCTGTCAATTTTAGAATTGTATTTTTTAAAATTATGAAGTAAAAATATAAATTAAGAAAAACAAAGCCTCTGGTGTTCAGACAGTTTATTTGTATACATTATCTCTAGAACAGTAATATGGAAAGGCATAGCATAAACCACATGGCCAAAATAGAATGAATAAATTCAAACTAATACAAATAACTAACAGAGATAATAAACAGAAATAGAATTTTAAAGTTTGTGTCCTTTTTGATATTTAGATATTTAAAGAATTGGTAGTGGAGATATTCTCAAATCTCATAGGCTGAAATGAGAGTAGCCAAACCTTATTATATGAGAACCTTCTAGGAGTTTGACCCTGAACCACTTCACAGACATTGGAAGGCCAAATAACATGAATTTCAAACGCTTTCCAACACATTAACATTAAAGCGAAAAGACGACAACGTGACTGACGGATGTGAGAGATCCTCAACGTGAGTTACCTAATGCTTTCAGTCTTGTTTTGGTTCCTCATACAGATTGTTTCCACAAGCTTTCTTATAAATAATGAATATCTACAACTAAATTGCCCCAGTAAATCTTATAAAACAGCTTCTCTGAGACCAGATTCAAACTGTTAACACAACAAGAAGAATTTCTTCATTTTATATAATGGCTGGGTAAATCTCTTATACTTAAAAAAATATTTCAAAAGGTCATTTACTTGTGGAAAAGCACCAGGAAAATGACACTGTTGAATCTAAGAAATTATCTTTCTTTATAGTTGTTTCTATAAGGTGTTTGGGAAAAAAACATCTTATTTGCCTTTCTTTCTCCAAATCTCCAATAGTTAAATAAGAAAGAGGTGGAATTTTCCTCACACAGTTAAACATGCCCTTTCAAATGCAGAGACCAAATCAAGAACTTATAGTCCTCTGTTATATAACTAGCTGAAAATTGGCTGGCAAAACAAAACAGAGAAAAAAATAAACTAATAAAATCATCCAATTCTCTACAGGCCACACAATGGTTGCATCCTGTCTACTCAGTTGAAATACACTTTAACTTACGATGTCTCTCCTTTAACATTTGCAATGTTTTCAAGACTTGCAAATGAGTGGAACTGGTAATAAGGAGAAATAAAACAACAGAAATATGAACAGCTTGAGCCTTCATTATCAGTTCATAAATACTTTAAATTAGAAATAATTACAATAAAACTTTGAGCTGCTGCGATATTTTTGCATCTAGAGCTAGTTTTTTTAGCCACAAAACAGAACAATTTACTGACTCTTTTTGCAGAAAACAAAGGCACATTGTTGCCTACTGAAATCTATTAGCATAAAATATCTTGAATGAACTATAAATTGATATATAAAGTTTGAGACATAAGTTCAGTACTAGAATTTGTACAAGATTTCAATTTTAATCAAAGCCAAGAGACCCTATCACTTGAGTCACTGTGCATCCCACAGCAATCAAAACAATGTAAATTATCTCAGTGGTTTTGTTTCATGCTACTTTCATTACCTAAGAGGACACTTGCTATGATGGAGAAATAGAAGTTATAAAGAAAACATTACCTATGATAAGTTTATTCAGAAAATAACTGTAATATTCTTTCTTATAATGCTCCTCTCCAACCTTTGAAAATGAGTATACACTTGGAACACAGGCCAAGAAAACAAGTTTTCTCTGTAACTTTATCTTTTTCTCTTTTCCCAAAATTATTCATTTTATTAATTATATGAGTTTGTGATACAGAAGATTTACATTCAATTTGGTGACTTAATATATATTATAATTTCTATCTATGCATCTACCTCACATCTTAACCATTTTTACCTCACTTTTGCCTTCTATCCTCCTGCCCCCCCTTCTCTGGATGTCCATCCCCTCTTCACAATGTCTATCTCCCTGTTCCCTACACTCCCCTTTATTTCACTCTTCTCCCTATTTATACCTTGGGCTTCTCACACTAGGGAAACCATGGGATATTTAATCTTATGAGTCTCATTTATTTCACTAAGCATAATGGTCAAAATGTACTTTTATATTCATATATTTAGCTCAAATTAATCTTCATGGCAGAGCAGTACCCTAAAATACATGTGTGTGTATATATATCACATCTCATTATATATATCATATATCAGTATAATCATATGTAGATTTTCTTTATTAATTCATCTATTCATGGACATACAGACTGCCTCCAAGATTTAGCTATTATCAGACATGCTGCTATAAACATGAGTATGCATGTATCTCTGCAATATTAGAATATTATATTTTTAATTCTTTCAGAAAGATACTCACAATAGGAGTAGCTGAGTCAAATGGAATCTCTATTTTTAGTTTTTTTTAGACTATACAAAGAGCATAAAATAATCAAACTCCCCAAAATAAAAGACTTAATCAATATGGGCAATTCAAATGAATAGACATTTCTCTGAAGCACAAATGGACAATCAATACATGAAAATAATGTTCAGCACCTTTCGCCATTAGGGAAATGCAAATCAAAACAAGTTTGAAACCAGGCCTGGGGTACAGGCCTGTAATCCCAGCACTTTGGGAAACTGAGGCAAATGAATCACAATTTGACCCCGGCCTAGACAACTTAGCCACTTAGCAAAACTGTGTCTGAAAACAAAAACAAAAACAAAAAACTGGCTGGGGATGCAGCTCTGGGTGAAGGCCTTGACCTGCACCCTCAGTTTATAAACCAAGACCCAAACCACTAAGATTCCATCTTAATCCAGTAAGAATGGTTGTTATCAAGGACTCTTATCTGGATGAATTTTGCCAGTTTTTAAAATTGAGAATCTGTTTACTGAAACATTTATAATTATTAATATTTCAAAATGAGCATATCATAGCAGAGTGGTCTACCAATCAGAAATATTTTTGTGCTCTAGTGATAATATTTGTAATTTTCTATTGCTTCCAATGAAATAACTGAACAAAAAATATTTAAGATTCCCAATGAGTGGTAGTATGTAGTTAAATTTTACCTTCATGTAAGCCATTTTCTTCAGTACTTTTGTATAAGATTTTTAGGAAATGTCCATTGGTATGACATGCTCCATTTAACCAAAATGAGGAATTGTTTTCTTCAAGCGTCAGTTTGGAAAAGCAGACTTTTTTTTTTTTTCTCAAATGCCTAACCTTTGCATTTATCTTCAGGATGTTTGTAAATGTATGTTAATTGCTATGGTAATTGACTTGCTGTAGCCCTTCTAATAGGAGAAACATCTAACTCAACTCCAAGTATCTTGGTAAATAAGAATTCTATACATGAGACCCAAACTCTTGAATAAAGGCAATGCTCACTGTCTGATTGATGACACATATCTGCAGATGTCTATGTAGTATGTTGATGACATCACAAAAGGAGTTATAAACCTTAGGCACCCTTTTCATAACCGGAAACGACTTTACCTCATTTTATACCAAAAGCTAGATAGGTCAGTATCTCTACAAAACTCTCCCTTCACATTACCTGCACAAGATCCAGGGGTTCAACATTAAGAATTACAACAACAGCAGAGGAAATTAATTTTGCAGTGTTACTTCAACTCTGAATGCATCCATACTTTTTGTTTCTAATCTTCTGCTGAGACTATTTCGTATAAAATTAAAATATAAACTACTCAAGGATTATGACTATCAGTGAATCCTATATAGCTATTTGCTACTTGAAATATGTCTATCTTTAACAGCTGTGAAAATTTTGTGTTTGAACATTGTGATTGTTGCTATGGTGTGAGTATTGGTGTACTGAAAGTTACTTGTCATCATAAAGATATTAAATTGTAACACCTTTAAGATAAGGTTAGATCACAGGTGTTTTGTCCTATGGATGATATTAATGCTATGATAGTGGCTTCCTTTTGTCTCTGTGCCCTCTGTCTTCTGCCATGTGAGGACAAAGCATTTCTTTCCTCTAGAGAATGCATGGTTCAAGCCATCATGTGCAAATTGGAGTCTTTAACATGTCAGTGTTTTAATATTAGTTTTCTCAGGCTCCATGAAGGACAATACATAGGGTGGGAAGCTGACCTCAAATTGGCAGTAAGTAATTCTTCTCAATAAGAATATTTACCAACATTTGTTTTTTGAATTCTTAATGGAGAGCTATTTTTAATGGAGTGAGATGGAATCTCAGTGTTGTTTGGATTTTCACTTCTCTGGTGAGATGACAGATTTCTGTTCATTACAAATTATGCAGTCAATACACAAACTGTGGCATTTATACACAATGGAATACTATGCATCTATAAAGTCCAACAGTGTGGAGGCTTTTACAGACAAACGGAAGAAACTTGAGAACATCATGCTTAGCGAAGTATGTCAGAAGCAGAAGGTGAAACATCGAATGGTCTCTCTGACATGAGAGACCCAGATCACAACTATCTCATGGAACTTAAAATGAAAACAAAGTGAACCAGGGCGGTAGGGTGTGGAGGGATGGATAGGGGGAGGGACAAAAGGAGAGTGGGAAAGCCCTTGTCACCTTGACAAGGTACGTACGTGCACAAAATACTCAACTCCGTTGTAAATCTTAAATTTTGCACGTACACATTATCAATAAAATGGGAAAAAAACACATTATGCAGTCAAGCATTTGGTAATAACAACACAGACTAAGAGCAGTCAAAACCATGTTGTATTCAGCTTCTTAATCCTCAGTATCTATCTGCTTCTTTATAATATGTGTGTAACATATTTTGGTGAATAAACTAAATACTACTTGATAAATATGACAAAAGATAAATCAACATAGTAAAATAACTACCACGATGTAGATACTAAAATGACATTTTTCATATTTAAGTATTGTTCTTTTTTCTTTTTTAATTTCAGCATATATGTGCTATAAAATTAATGTACATATCAATTACATACAACTTGAGAAGTTAGTGCCCAATTTTTTTCCCTCTCTTTCCTTTTCTCCCCAAAGCAGTTTCTCTCACCATCACCCCATCTTCAAGACTTCTCCCCATCTTTAGGCAGTCTACTTTTGCCTACCCTCTTTTTCACATTTTGACCTATTTAGCCATTTATAGTTTGTCATTCTTGCATAAGAGAAACGATACTTAAACTTTTTGTCTAGTTTTTTTTTGCCAAGCATTGTTTTAGTGTGTACTCATTTTTTCACAAATGCTTCAGAATTTTTAAGACAGCATAATATTCCATTGTGTATATATACCACATTACCTTTATCCATTCATCTATTGATGAGCATGTAGGCTATTTCCAAGATAATAGCTATTATGAGTTTTGCTGCTATAAACATTGGTATACATTCGTCCCTATGATATGATTTTGTTCTTTTGGAAAGAAGGCTGAATGAAATGGGATTTCTATTTTCCCTTTTCTAAGGAATCTCCATCCTGGTTTCCACAGTGGTTGTGCTAATTTACAGTCCCACCAACAGCCTAGAAGAGCTCCTTCCTTCTTACAGCCACACCAACATTTGTTTTTGAATTCTCAATGAAAGTTATTTTTAATGGAGTGAGATGGAACTTCAGTGTTGTTTTGATTTTCACTTTTCTGATGACTAAAGACGCTGAAGATTTTTTCATGTGTGTATTGGCCATTAAAAATAGGGAGATCTCTGTGAGTGATGGGAAGGGGCTTGTGGGTGGGGGAGGGGAGAAGCGGGTTAGGGAAATGGGGAAAACAATAATAAATGAAAGGTACTCCAATCTCTCAATATGTATGTAATCAATATGTAAATGAATTCATATCACAAACTTGTGCAAATAAAATATTCTTGTTGGGAAGAAATTACTTCAAATTTTAGGCCAATTTCCCCCCCTGCCTCCTTACTAGCTCCTACACCCTAAGTATCGGCCTTCATGAGACATCCCACAGTTGTCATTTTACACTTAAATGTGTGTGATTACTCTGCCTTCTCCAGCAACCTATTGGTTCTATGAATAGAGACCATTTTAATTTTTATTCACCATTATGTACACAGTACCTGAAACATAATAGGTACTCACAAATAAATGAATGCAAGTATATAATTAAAACAAGATCAGACTAATTAAGGCCTTGAAAATAAGTCGGCAAAATTGACTATATTGGCATATCACGATTCATTTGTCTAATAAATGTCTAATGAATACTTGATTATATGCCAGACTTTGTACCAGATAAAAGAGATATAAAAGGGAAGACAGTTCTTGCGTAGAGTTCATCACGGGAGAGAGAAACAAAAATAATAGGCAATTATAAGATAAGGTGATTTTCTATGACACAAAGAAGCACAGAGAACTTTCAGAGCATTAATGAACAATCTTCTAAAAGGGGTAGGGATAATGAGGTGCTACTCCTCGGTCGGTAAAACTAATACATTAAATGATCTTGACCTGAACAGTACATGTAACATGGAGACAAGTACAAAATTACTCAGTCCAATGGCATTAGTAGACAATAACAAAATATCTTTTAGTTTATAGATTTTTTAAAAGTAGAGGGATACAAAATGCTTTAAAGAATTGGAACCTTTAATAGACCATTGGGTATGCTGACTTACCCAGCCTCCTTTATTTATTTATTTATTTATTTATTTGGCCCTTTCAAGGAGATTTCTGGAGATTAGACAAATGATCTCATTGCTTTCCTAAATTTTTGTTCAAAATGAATGTGAACTATAATGAGCATCTGTTCCACAGATATAACCTTGTCTCCAAACTTAGACAAGAATATATTTTCTAAATATAGGGCTGACAGGGAGATGCTCAAGGAGGAGCTAGAGGACAACATGTTTCCGTAAACTTTCACAACAACGGGCATGCGGTGTTTCTGTTGTTTCTCCTGCTCTGTGTTGAGCACTATGCAGAAAACAGGAGGAAGAGGACAAGACTTATTCTAGAAGATTATTATGCTCTTTAGAACGGCTGGCACTCTAATTCATCTTCCAGTTGGTGCAGAAACGCACAAAAAGCAATGGCCTTTTCTGTTTATACTTAAAAATATTTCATTCACAGATAACCCATTAGACTGTCTTAAAACAAATATATAAGAGTTAGAAACTAAAAATTCCAATTTTCCTCAAGCCTCTTGGTTCCTTTCCAAGGCCTTTCCTAAAATTAGCCATAGTGTCTTACTTTGAAATAAATATAGCAAATTACTACTTTGGAAATTGGGCTCTTGGGTATCTCTGCTTCTATTTCACATGCCCATTCCTAAATACATGGGAAGAAAATCAAACATATCTGAGGTCAGGTTTTACTCAGAACAAAAATATTTCTGCTTCAACCTGTGTATAGCATTTCCTCTTTTGCTGTGAAACTTGTTATATCTTCCAGAAAGTTGGGGTTGACGAAGTCAAAACAAATCTACTGAAACAAGCAAGCTACTCAGGTACATTTTGAAATCCCTATCAAAAACTTCTCAAATATCTCTCCCAAATCAAGAAGATATAAAAACAAGCAAATTTTTTTTTTTTACTGGAAAAACTGAACAGCTATAAAAACAACAACTTCCAAAAGTTAGAGGGCAAGAGAAGGCCCAGGAGGGAAGGTGAAGTGACGTTATGTCAAGTATCTGGGGCCACATTGAAATTGATTCCCAAAGCCACGCTAATTCTACTTACAAGGGCACATTATGAAATCAATCAAGAAGCTAGGAATGGTAAAATCAAGTATTCAATATTACCTTGAGTATAAATATATAGTCTCTTCTGTCTCAGAAAGAAAACACCCCGGGCATTCATAAGACCTGTTTGAGTTATTTAGTATAGTTACAAAATAAGAGATCTGAAGATGGAAAAATTAGAGTGTAAACCTGTAAGGAGTCGTGAGAACAAAGAAGTTGTTTCAAAAGAAACTCAAAAAGAAAAGTTAAGAGGGGCAAGAACAGTGGTCAAAAGGGACATATACGAACACAAATTCCCAAGCTGTATGTTATTGACATGTTATTGAATCTGTACTTCATGCATATTCAAATAAAAATGAATAAAAGAAATTCAGAAATGGTGTTCATTTATTCAATAAGTATTTCTGAGCCCTGTATACTAGGGACTGAAGAAAGGATATCTATTCATTCCATTCAAAGTCTTTTCAATCTCTTAGAAGCAGATGCATTAAAATGCAATAATAGTACAATACGTATACCTAAAGTGCCACCTACTCCCATGCGCTGTCCCACCTTTTACCTAAGACCTTATTTCATCGAATTCTCCCAGTCTCTAACATCAAAGTTCCTTTCTTAATTCACTTTTTTCTTTGTAATTATGAATATACACAATTCTCTTAGTAAATAAAAATGTTTTCCTGAAGTGTTGTCTCAACCGAACTCTAAAGCTCTTTGTTTTTCATATAAGTTGACTTTAAATTTCATATTTCTGTATTCCAATTTTCTCAATTTACCTCCATGTATTGGAGGTATTTTCTGACCCTACAATCCCAAGTGCTAAGATGTTAGTGATCTTCTAACAAACGTAATGATCTTCCCTTACGTCAGCAATTTACAACGTTACTGTTCATCTCATGAAAATTATAACTTCTTCTATTGGTGTGATAGCCCTAAGTTCCAGCCATATATGTCTTCTGTGAAAGCCTGTTAAACATTTATATTCTCCAAAACTTTATCCTCTTTGTCTCTCAGTATTTTCCTTGTTATAGAATCCATTTAAACTATGTCAGTTACCACCTAGTATGGCTGCTGACTGTGGTACATTGTTATCTGTAGGCCTGAACTCCCTCTTCAGGCTGAGATTCAAATAATAATTTTTTTAAAAAATTACATGTGATTAAAGTCACCTTAATTTTAGAATTTGGAATTCATGCATGAAGGAAAAAGATTTTACACACACACACACACACACACACACGAGAAGAAAGCTAAAATTGGAATTGCATATATAATACAATTTTTGAAATCTTGGATCATGTACCCCTCAACGTATTGATGTCTGAGATTCATTTGATTTTTTTCTTTACTATATAATTTTTGATTTGTGGGCTTTTAAGTCATTTCTGCCTTCTCCACGCCCAATATTTTTCAAGTTATGACTTTCAAATAAAAATGAAAAAAATAAAGAGTTAAAGGAAGATGTGATATTTTTCCCTAACTTTGACCATCATATATAGCATGGAAGACCATTCTGACCACTCATTCTTCTTTACCCTGTTTATCCAAGTAGTAATATACGCCCGTCAACTAAGTTTTCAATTGCTTGTGAATATATCTTGTGGGCAGGAGGAATAGAACAGGAGTTAGAATGCTTGCCTAGCAAGCACAAGGCCCTGAGTTCAATTCTACAGCACCACATAAGCTGGGCATGGTGCTACATGCCTATACCCCAACACTCAGGAAGCTAAGGCAGGACGACTGCTGTAAGTTCAAGGCCAACCTGGGCTACATAGTGAACTCAGAAACATCCTATACTACACTGCAAGGCCCCGTTTCAAATATGAATATATACATATACATATATACATATATATATATATATATATATATATATATATATACACATATATATATAAACACACCTTCTCTTTTTTGTTCCCAGTCATCCATTTACATTAATATTTGTAAAATGCTTCTCCTACTTAGTCACTTCCTAGCTTCAAACTCAATGTTCTTTCATGACCTGCAGAAGTAGCTTTCAATTTTTTTGTGCATAAAAATCACCTACAGATTTGTTAAAACAGACTTTCGTGTTCATTTTTCCAGGATTCTGATTCAGCACATGGTACCGGGCCCAGAATTTGCATTTCCAAAAATTATCTGGGTTCATTCTGATACGTACTTATCAGAACTTACAGTATTCTACTGTGCGAGCTGGAGAAGAAAAAGGAGGAGTCGACAATGATGACAGTTACTGAGAAATAGGATAAATAAAAGATAAGACCATTCTGCGTCAAGGCAGAAGAGAGAAACGCCTAGAGATAAAACTAGCACAGTTTGTGTAATAAACAATGAGAAAGGTTAACTAGAATGTCAGGGGCAGAATGAAGAAGAGAATAGTAAGAGGAGAAAGAGACAGCATGAAAGATTCCAAAATCAACACAGAAGGCCTAGGCCTTGACATGAAAAGCAGTCAGGATTCTTCACAGGTTTTTGCATTGAAGAAGCAAAGTTTTGGGTAAGGTAAACCTCCAGATAGCAGTTAAAAAGCTGGACAAGTTGGTACGTGCCTATAATTCCAACATTCTGTGAGACTTAAGCCAGAGGACCTCAAGTCTGAGCTCAATCTGATTAACCTAGAAATTTTTTATGACCTTGTCTTGAAAATGAAATAAAAAATCAAAAAGCTAGAGATGTGGTTCCGCGTGAAGATTCTGGGCTCTTCACCAGTATCACAGACAAATCCAACAGGTTAGAGGAGAAATGCTAGACGAAATAGACTATTTAGGAGGCTGCCGCAATCAAGTCAGAGCAACGAGGGCCTGACAGTACTAATGGACTAACACAGACGTGGGGCATTCTATAAATCTGAGAATGATGAAAAAGTCAGTTCTTTGTAGATTTTGCAAATAATAAATGATTGAATAAGTTATACCAAGTATTCAACATGGAGATAAATTAAGACATTTACAGATCTTTGTTCTAAAAAGATAATGTTCACAAATATCAGTAATTCAAAATAAACATAAAGAGTGAGTTTTAGCAAATACAAAAAGGACTTTTTCTCATAGCTACTTCTATGGTTTAAAATATTCATTAAGCTTTAGAGTCACCCTTGTATTGCTAATGTGGTAAGCATATGCTTAGCTGGCCCATTAGGCAATTCAGAACCGCAGCGATGTCTAGATGTTGTGGTTTGGATCTGGCGCATCCCCCGAAAGCCTATGTACCTACGGATACAGTGTTCCTTTCGGTAGGGGGGCTTGGCTGGAAGGGGTAGATGCTTGGGGCTTGATGCAGAGAGGTGTGTGCTACTTTTTCTCTTCCTTCTAGGACTTGGCTCTGTTCCTCCGCGTTGTGAGGACTTCTGTCTCTGGCTTAGGCTCCAGGCCTCAGAGCTAATCCCAGTCCAGTCACGTGATTCCACCATTTTCTAGCTGCCCATTCATGAAATCACTGTCGCCTTCTGAAACTAAGCTAAGAAAAAAAAAAAAAAAAACCTTGTCTTCCTCTAATTTGTGCATGCCAGGTTTTCTGTCTCAGTAAGGAAAAAGTAACTGAGACACTAGATAACAGCTAGCCTCTTATGATGCTTCAGAATATACAAAAGTCATTTTGAAATCATAACCTCACTTGATCAAAGGATACTACAAAGTTAGTCATATTCACCTTTACTGGAAAGCACAGAATTATTCAATATGTTGCAAAAGACCTTTTCATAAGAGACAGATCTTTCACATTCTTCGCAGGAATAATAATGGCCTCTTAAAGTAGCTGTGAAAAGTAAATGAGACAAGGTATGCCTAATATGTATATATGCAAAATTATTTATTGATTTTGATTTTTTTGATATTGATTTTTATTGTGAGATCTCTAGAATCTTGAAAAATTCCTCTCAAAAAGCACATTAATTTTATTTATTTTATAGCAAATATTCTAATTTAAAATAAGTGCTAAAAATAATCAGAGAATGAAGTAGTAAAGCCAAAAAGTATGTATATTTTTCTAAAAGAGGGTTTTACTGAAAGTTTTGAATATTTTCATAGAAATCAAAATCTGGAAGAAACACTAGTACACACATGCACAAACATGCAAACAACCCTTCAACAAAATCAATGTGGAAAAAATATATATCTCCATATCTGAATCTGAGAACATTGCTTACACATTGTCATGGCTGATTTGTGAGACCCTTTCATTGTGAGGAATAAATGTATTTAAGTACTACCAGAAATAATGTTGATATCTTACAATCATGCTCTTTATCTTTAAAAATATGTCACTACCAAAGTTCCTCATCTTCTCCTGGGATATGTGACATGTTGTACAATATCTTACGTGTGAAAAATACGTATATGAATTTTGAAGACAACTCAGCAATTCAAATACTGGTGAAATGTCAGGTGACTATATGTGGTCTAGGTATCTACTTATTTTTCATTATTAGAAAGTAACATTTGTCCATACCTGCATTCATTCACTTTGTGTATGTGCTTAAGAGAAGATCATACTTTTTCTGTGCAACCTCTTAAGAATATTTCAAACTTTCTCTGTCAGCTGGTGCTAAAGCAAGAGGTCCTAATTGGAAATCTGAATAAAATTCTCTCTCTCCCTAATCTGCTTATTAAGAATTCAGAGAAAGTAGCAGGACCAAGTTACTCTTTAGCACTCTAATCTCCAAACACAGTCATTGTCCTTTAAGCCTAGTGGTTTGGTTTTGTAGTCCAGCACGTTTCAAGTTAACCAGAGCCATGTTAAGAACTAAGACTTCAGATATCAGCAATTTCTTAGAGCACCCTGAAATGTGGCTATTATTCATTCTGGAGTCTCATAAATAATTGAAACTGAGCTATATTGGTTGAGATAAATGAGTAAGGTATCACAAGCTCATTTCCTCGTGTGTATGAAGTGGATCAGTCACACTTTGCCTTGCCTACCTCCAAGTGTCTCCAACAAATCCAGGGACTAAACGAAAATGCCTGTAAAAATTGTTATATAATATTTTGTACATCATCATTTTGAGATCAGTGGCAGTGGCTCAAAGTCTTTAACTTTTTCTACCATGTAGTTGCTTTACTTGTTGATTTTATAAATTCAGTTGCATCAACGGGTCTCTTAATAGGCTTATATAAAGAAAGAAATGAGGATTCTCTCTAGATTCCTAGATGAAGAATATCATTTCCAATGTTGACATTTCACTCTAGAGGAACTTCAGGAACCACCTAGGCTATGTGTAGCTTAGCACTGAGAATATTTCTTACCATATTTCAAAGAACGAAATTTGGTTCATTAATGCCTTAGGAAATGCTTCCTATTGTGAATACGGTGACTTCTCTTAAGCATGTAAAGGCCCATAAAATAATGGAGAATATTATGTTAAGAAGGAATAGGTACATGCTTTCAAAAAAACCCCTCAACAATATAAAAAACTTTTTTCAAAGTTGATGAGAATTTTGGTTGCAACATATTCATATTACAAGTAGGTTTTATTTAAAAGTTCACTTTCGGCAATTACTTATTTCTTTATTCAAAAATGTTTATTGAACACCAATTATACATCAGTCATTATGCTCGATGATGAGGTGAGCTTGACGTATACACACATTCCTCACCATCTAGCATACAACACTAAGAATATGTTTATATTGTTGGAATGCTAACTTGTAATTGGGAAAAGATTATTTGAGGAAAGGCAGAAGGTAGAGAATGGTGAGATTTTAGGTACAGACCATATCACAAGGGTCATGAAGAGTCATCGAAGTGTTTCACATAGCAGAGTAATACAATAAGGTTTGCTTTTTAGAAAGAGCATGGTTTTATTTTATTTTTTTGGTTTTTTGCTCTCCGCATCTGATTGCTAAAGAAGCATAATGGCAGAGAAGAGGGACATGGGCATGAAAGATGAAAACTTTGTTTTGATTGATTTGAAGCCAGATGAGTAGAACGTTTTTACTTTTTAAGTGATCCATGATAGAGGAACACAAATCAATGATTGAAGAGAACCTGAGCTATGCATATATCACAGACCATTTCTCAAGATGGGGTGGTGGAAGAATGGAGTGGCTTGGCTTGAGGAAAGTGTTGGTAGGGGTCAGAGTTCATGTTGCCCCAAATAACTGAATTTTCCTAGAACAGTATTAATTTATGCCAGTTGTATCAACATAATCTCATATATTTGTAAGGTGACTGGATCATGGGGACGCTATGCTTATAAGTGCTTAGTCTAGAGACAATTTCCTGTCCTGTTAGAAGGTGGGGCCTGGTTAGAGTGATGGGTCACTGGAGGTATGATATGGAAGGGTACATTTTCTTCCCTGGCTTTCTCTCTCTCTCTCTCTCTCTCTCTCCCTCCCTCCCTCCCTCCCTCCCTCCCTCTTTCTGGCTGCCATGGTGGGATAGCTTTCCTATGCACAAGCCCTCTTCTATTGTCCTCCATCATTGCTGTTTCTGCTTTCGACTTGATTGACCATTATGAATTGAGACTTTTGAAACTGTGAGCTAAAATAAATCTCTCTTCCTTTAAGTTGTGTGTGTCTGATGATGAGAAAATGACTAAGAAATATACTATAAATGTTTTGTTTAGGCAGTCAAAATTGTGGCAGCTGACAAAATTAGAGTTACTAATTTATGCTTTTATTGAATACTTGCTTTCTTCAATGGACTGTTTTGAAGAAACACAAGCATAATATGAATCAATTACTTTCTCTTTTGTAAATTAATCTAACATTTTTTGAAAATAAAGAAAGCTTATGGCAAAAGGTGCATTTCAAATGCCAAATACTGTGTTCTCTAATTTGAAAAATAATCTCTATTAAATTATAATCATAAAATAATTATATGCTATAACTACATATTTTATTTACACTGCAATTTTATGTCTTTCATAGTAAGGAAATGGTTTTTACTATTATTATTGTATAAAATACAACAGAACTGGTTATATATAATCATTGACTTAGATAATTTTATAGTAAATACACACAATGGAAGTCAGCATAAAAGATATGCAGATAAGCCAGGCTTGGTGGTGTGGGCCTGTAATCCAAACACTGTGGGACTCTGAGGCAGGAGAATCACAAATTCTAGCCCAACCTGTAAAACTTCGTGATTTAGTAAGACCCTGTCTCAAAATCAAAAATAAAAGTAGGCTGGGAATGTAACTCAGAGTGATGGCCCTAGACTCAGTTCCCAGTATTACAATAAGTAAAGATGATAATTCTATTAATTTTGTGTTAATTCATTAATTTTAAATGGATACTTTACAACATAACTATACATGAGGTGCTATGCTATATTTTGAAACATATATATATTCATTGTCTAAAGTTTAACTCAGATTAAACACACATATTACTACTCACAAAATTCTTATATTTACAAAGAGCAGCAAAAAGAATATTCTTTTATAGTGTGTTTGGAATCATACCATGTCTTGGCAAATGAACTGAGATTTATAGTATGAAATAAACATTAAATGAATAAGTGCATGTACATATACAGTTCCTTGAATATCATCTCCTTTGAAAGTCAAAAAAATGGCTGACTTGAAACCCAAAAGAAACCTTAGTTCATCCCATTCCTTCTGTTTCTCCCTCCTCCAATTATCATTTTACAAATGAAAACACTGACATCCAGAGAGGTAATGCACTTTCCTTAAGCTCCCCTAACAAACATCAAGGGAGCCTGGTTGAGACTTAAGAAGCTAAATCACCATTTCTTTATATAAAGTTAAAGGTATGATTACATTTTGTACTGCTAAGAAAAGGTTCTAATTTATTAAGATATAATAAGGCCATTTATGTATCTTTAACTTCAGTTACTAGCGTACAATGTAGTCCCAATAGTCAAAACAGTGTATAATTGAACTATTTCACAATACACAGTAACCCAGCAACATATAATGCAAAGGAATCTTCCCCAATAAATCAATACATAGTCACATTTAAAGCACTGATTTATTTTATGTCAGTAAAACTTAAATAACGAACATGATTTTGTATTCATCAATGTGGTTTTATTTATAATTAATGTTAGTCTTTAACATAAAAGCCATATTTTTAAGGCTTTAAATTTTGTTTAATACCTGTCTAGAATTCTATAAAGTGTATAATAAACATAATTTGGACCATAATTGGGGCATTCAGTGAGCTTTTTCCTTTAAAGATTTAATTTGTTACCATGTTCCTTTCACTAACAAGATTGCATCCTGTTATGTTTTGCTATTGGTAGACAAAGGTCTGAGAAATCAAAAGAACATCTTGACCTTGAAGACGTTAACCCTAAGATGGAATGTTATTGCAATACTACTAGCAGGGGGGAGAGGAAGACGCCTACATAGTGTTAGCCTTTGTTCCTCATAGATTCTCACTATCACTTCTTTCCATACTTCTCTTCTGTCTCCAGAACCTCATTTTATCTTCAAATCTACATTTCTGTCCTCTATTTGTCTTGCTTAATAGCTCTTTCCACGTGGACATCTTAACATCAACTCAATCTTGGGATGCCAGAAATGGAATTATTTTCCATCCTCAATCTGAGTTCTGTAGAATTGAAAATAACCTCTATTGATGGTCCAATTACTCTTTTTGTCACTCAAATCTGAGACTGTGTAAGACAACTTCTTTCTCTAGAATGCCTCCTCTCCGTGCTCCTTGTTACTGCCCTGATTTCTGTCTTCATTTTTTAATACTTGTAATTTTCAAAGAATACTTATGGCACTATTTTGTACAAAATAAATATTCTTGAAATTATTAGTTCAAACTCCGAAAGTGCCTGAGTGTTAACTTCATTGGTCTTCCTTATAACCTGAGGTAAGAGAATTAGTAAATCATTTGGCCTCTCTTTTAGTTTACTGTCTAAGTGACATAGACGATAGTAACAAAATACTTATCTTCCAGGGTTGGTGTAAGAATTAAGTGCAATAAAATGGATAAAATGTTCCAGCTTGTAAGTAGTCAATAAATGACGTCTATTAATACAAAATTTCTCCTTATTTCCCTAAATCAAACAACTTCTGCCTAACGTCCATTCCATTTGGCACACGGGCAAAGCTGGTATATATTTGCTTCATGAACACAAATGAATTGGCCTGTGTGTCCTTTATTTCCTGAATTGCCCATTTTACTCATCATGACATAAAAGAATGATGGATGCAAAGGACAAGGCTATTGAGATTAATAACGGGATTTTTTTTTTCCTGGTGAAGTAGCCGAGCAGGGCATAAAGCTAGAGAAAAATAATTGAACAACAAGCATTTAGAGGGAAGACAGGCCTTGGTTCAACCTTCAGATTTAACCTTCCTGGCTGTGTGATCTTCAGTAAGAAACTTGTTAGTTCTGTTTCTGCTTTCTTGTTTGTAAATTGAGACTAATAGCAATGCCTCCCTTACTGGGCCCCGCAGTGAGATAATCCATGTGAAACCCGTACAGGCATAAAGTGTGAGCCTCAAGGCCAGCCACTTCTTACCTGTCATATTCATTGCTATGTCACTCCTCAGATTAGGATCTGGCCCACAGTGGTGCACAATGAACAAATATAGATGAATACCATTTCTGTTCATAGGCACTTAACAAATGATAATTGCTATTATTATTATTAACCTCTCTATTCCTTCTATACCTGACGTATTTATATTAACTCAGCAGTGTGAAGAACTAGAGAATTTCCAGGACAGCTTCACAGGAGGAGACAATGGTCAGTACTGCCAAGTAAACAAAGAACCCGGCTGACACAAGGAGGTTTGTGTATGGTCCCTATCCATGATCCCCAATATCATTTTTATCCATCTTCTAACAAGCGGCTTCTCCCTTTGACTAAAACAAGTCAATTTTAAAATCAGACCAGAGGCAATGCGATTGTGGACAATGTGAAAAACTGAAGGCAAGATGGCTACATTCGTTTGCTTGGAAAGGTATCATAGCATTGTGCAGATAATTAAAAATTATATGAATGTATGTAATATTTACTATTAATATTTATAGAAAAAATTTATTCTTCTGAATATTTCTCATGCTTTCAATCCATCATAATGCTTTTATTTTCATTGTCTGCAGGTCTGCTCTCTACCCATTGGCTTGCTCTTTCAAAAACACACTGCCTATAATCCCAGCTACTCAAGAGGCTGAAAAAGTAGTACTAGTGCCAGTTTTTAACCAGCCTGAGCAATTTAGTAAGACCCTGTCTAAAAATTAAAATAATAAGTCCAGGAATATGCCTCAGTTCCCTCTGGGATCCATGTCAAGGCCTTCAAAACAAAGAAACAAACAAATAAACAAAAAGACTTTCTGGCCACCTTGGCTTTTCTAGCGAAAAATCAATCCAGAATAGTCTATAAAAGAAGCCAAGTAATTTCCACGACTCTTACTTAAATCCCACATCATTTTTCTTATAACTTGCTTTGTATGATATTATCAAAAGCGTTTTGATTTCTCTTACAACTGTTTCTGTAATAATTTCTGTGATCCTTAGGGTATTGGATACTGCTACGGGATGCAAGTGGTTTGACGTGGACTATTTGGTGCCTGAGCAGGCCCTCAGAGATCACTGAAGCAAGGGTCTGTGCCTTGAAACAAGACATGAATCTGTAGGTCACAGAGGTAATAACTGGTCAAGACAAGATCAGAAGGCAAAGCTCCTCAATCTAAGCCCAGTAGATGGCCTTTTTACTTTACCTTCCCCTCAAAGCCTTCAGTGGCATTTTTCACATAGCAGCTCTCCAAAAATATTTGTAGAATATAATAGTAAATAAAGTGAGGAAAATGGTGTATTATTGAGAAGCTGAGGTATTTTGTACTTTACTAAATGTTAGAGCATATGCTCTTAATGTTGTGAACATGTTACAGAAAAATTGGAGAGAAATGGCTGACTGAAATAATTACATGAATGAAAAAATAAATCGCACTAAATGTTTTACAGTTGAGATCCAAAATCTCTTAGATGAAAAGTATTTGTATTCGCTGCTTTCATCTTCACTAAATGTACTCTGAAAGCTGCTCTCTTTCATTCAGTTATCATGATACATTTTCCCAAAATCTGAACAACGAACACAGAGTGCTGTTCCCTAAATGCATTTTATCATCTTCTACCATATCAATTTGCTGAAATGACTGCTGTAGCACAGAGAAGAGTCTTATAAGCCTGTGATCCACCAAAACATTGAGGTCTAAATTCTACCTTTCCCACCTCTCTGAAAAGTCCTTAAATTTCTAGTTTCAAAATCTAAGCAGAAGCCCACAGGTAAGCATAACATTCTTCATTAAGTAAATGATGGTTTATCTCTCTTCTCAAACCTACACCATCTAAATTTCCTTTTACCATATTAGAAACATCAATAACTACACATTACTGCAAAGATTAGCAATTAAAGATTAGCAATTAAACAACATCAACCTCCTCTCCTTTGTTTCTTCAAAATGGAGACTTATTTAATAACCAGCAGTCTCCAGTGAAACAAGATGCTTTTTCAAAAATAAGTGTAAATGGCCTTGCTACTACATGTATACACTGATATCAGCTCATATCAGCATGTATTTGAAAGAACTTGTATTGAGTTTCTCTGAGAGCAAAAGCGCCGTGTTAGAAGGAAATATTATTTCAATCTGGAGGGTACTTTTTTCCTGATTTTCCTACTCTATATAATACTGTTTCTCTGCGAGAAAAGTACCCTGTGGACTTAAAAATTTGTCTATGGTCTTCAAATTGAGATTAACTTAAGCTTCAAATGTCTCAGAAAGGCAGGTCATTTTCGACTGGCCTATATACACAGCCTGTTGTCATTTTGGGAGCCCCTCTGTGCGCACTGAACTCTTAAGTTTATGTGAGAACTCTATTCCAAGGGCACCTAACTGCATATTTTTCTCTAAACATTTCTTATGTGTAAACCTGGCCTACTAAACTATAAAGCAAAATATGTGTGGAACACAACATTGTCATATAATGATTGTATATATTGCATTGTGTAGGACTGTGCTGGAGTTACACTAAGCCTTGACAAATATTAGTAGAACTTATTTTTTTTCCAACTGGACTAACTTCCAAGTATGAAGAAAGAGATGAGATTAACAAGTGGTCAATTCAATGTTTTGACAAATGCATGCAATTAAATATTTAAACTCATCTGGATGTACTCATAGATACAGGTATACACACATCTAAATGTCCATGAACAGGGGCTCTTAAATTATAAAATATCCATGTAATTAAATTCTATGCAGTAATTTAAAAGGATGACTAGACCAAAGTGCTGAAATAAAATTTCTAAGATATATTGCAAAAATATGGGAGAACACGGTATAGTACGTCATCTCAAGGTTGTCCCCATTTATATAAAAGGAAAAGAATATATAGATGACACAAAAACACCTTCTGAGTTTTTGTAAGTACAGAAATTTGGGAAAGGTTGAAAAAAACTGTTAAAGTACTGACTCTCAAAGCAGGATTGACATGAGATGTTACCCTTCATGGTATAATGCCAGAACAGTATAACATTTCCTAGTTTAAAAAAAATTGTAAATTAAAAATAGTTTAGTGTACCAAATCATTAATAGAATGGCTGATTTGGTAATTTGTTCTATATTTGCCAATCAACATAAAGGTAGATCTGTAAGAACGTATTTCTATAAAATTTTCTTTAAGAATTTCCTAAAGGTTAACATCACAAAACAGAGCATTAGGCTCTCTAAAACACCTTAAATGAATAACTAGTTTCCATTCCATGTTACTACACTTTTTACTTCAAAAACAATTTTGGATAGCAGAAAGAATTCGAGGGTTTATCATCTACCATGAAAAACAAAAACCTCAAATATTTTGAGACATGCTGAGTAGTAGATTTAAAAGCATGTGAGTAAAGTGGCTGCCATTTTTTCAGTAAATTGAAGGAGCACCAACAGTAAAAAAGGATTTTCTGCAGTAAAGATTAAAAAACAGGTTAATATAAAATCTTCCTGACCAGAGACAAATTTCATGTTTCTTACAGGAGAAAAAAAGGAAGAACACTTTCCAGGAGGAAGTATAAATCTCTCAAAGTAAACATGTAAGCCGTGACTTAGGGGAGGACTTGGCCTAATTTGTGAACAGTCTATGAAGAGCGAGTTCAGGCTACTTGCAGAGATTTAAACTTGCTCAGATCAACTAGCTTCCATAATGACACTGTCTTTATGATCTGAGGTGCCTTATATGTGAGCCTTATATCTTGTATCTGAGCAGCAATAGAGCAGCCTTTAGGTTTTTTGTTCCAACAGGAAGGCCTGCCTTCTCTAAATAATCTAAACTACCAAACCAAAACTTAGGTGACTGAAGTCTTCCTAGAAACAGGTTATAAAAATAGAGCCCATCTACACAGATCACAAGCAGATCTTGTTCAGATGTATTTCTGAGGTGTGTATTGTACTAGGTACTGTGGGGAAAGAAAGCCAACGAAAGAAGCAGAACATATGGCCTTGGTTTCCAAAAGTTTATGAAACAATTGGCAAGCAAGATTTATGCAAATGAAACACCTACGAACAATGCATATCATATAACAAATTCAGGGCTATAAAGTAATGAATGTTACAATTGAAATCATTAATGATGAATTTTAATAAACTGAACTAGATTCAGTATCTCCTAAATAAAGGGCAGATACCCGCTATCTCAAAAACAAGCAATGTGGTCATAAATGGTTAACATTATTTCCTCAAAACAAACTAACTTCCACAATGCTAGGCCTAGTTTCAAGGAATGAATGATGACTACTGCCTTTTTCTGAAATACTCTTAAAACTATAGCAGGTGCAGGTTGTTGTCCTTCAAGCCACTTGGCATAAGCCTTGTTGTCCTTCGGGACTCTGACCCTGCCAGAATGGAGTTTTCCAGGCAATATGCCCTGAATGACTTGCCAGGCCCTCTCTCTTTAAATACTTTAATACTAACACAGTAAACTTAGTTGTTAGGAATCTTGCCACTGTAGATTAAACTAATTTACAAAGAGGCAAAAAGTTAACTTGACACTACTTAATGAGATACTTAAATTTTAGTAAAAGATTTAAAGTTGAAGAGACCCTCCAAAACTGTGTCTGTAACAAATAGAAAGCAATACAAAGCTGATGGGTCTTTTCTGCAGGATTAAATACTGTCAAGCCCAGCAAGAGTGAAATAACTGGCCTCAATTAAACCTCTAAGAAACTCTTTCCAAAATGAGATCAAAACTAATATACTAATAAAAATAATAATTATGAGGGGAAGTTTCACACATTTCATGAGAAAGCTGGTACTGTTTCATTTGGATACCAATCAAATAACTGGTGCTTATTTTTCTGTTAAGTTCTTCATAGATGTTTCCTTTCCTCCATATTATTTGGTGCTCCTCATCTCTCAAAGATTCCCTCCAGTATTTTCTGCAATGCTGGACTAGCGGTCAAATATTTCTTTAGGGTTTCTTGGAAATAAAAACGTTTTACTTCTCCTTCAATTTCCAGGGATAATCTCGCTTATTTTACTGTAACCTTAACAAGCTCCAATATTAAGGCAATCAACGAAATGTATACATGTGCAAACATAAAAAAAGAAATTCTAATTGCAATACTTATTTCTGTAATTGGTCACATGGTCATAGCTGATATCTATTACTATCTTCTTACACTATCCATTCTGTGTTTCCTTGGAATTCAGCATGTCTTGGTTCTTTTCCTGGCAGAGTAATCTTAATGTCATTCCTGAATGTTCTGTGCCATTTTTCATCTTGCATGTATTGTGTTTTCAGTTTTCCACTGACTTTATCAACAGGACATAATACTAGGAGGTACCCTAAAGGATCTCCTGCACCCCAAACTGTTACTCCTTACCTCCATTATCAAGTACTAGTTCAACTTCCCCTTGGCTGTCTGAATCAAGTACTCGTGCCAATACTGTAACTCCCATTTTTTTAGCTTGTTGATTCAATGGCATCAGGAGGCTACAATGACCAGGGAGAAATCTTAATGTCCAGGTTGATGGAATTGCTGCTGTGCCTTTCAGCACAAGCATTCCCCCTTTTTGATCTAAACTTGTAAGTCAGCAGAGCATAAAGGCACAGAAACAGTCACGAGCAGTGTTGGTAAGTGGTACCATTCCCTTCTCCAGCCCTTGTCCCTGTACCTGTAGAATGCTGGCTATGGTAGAAACAGTTCCATATATGAGTCACTGACTCAGAGCTTACACAGCCTTTTGGAGAACATCGCCCCAACCCTGAAAAGTCTTACTACCCATCTGGGACTATAATTGTGTCTACAAAAGACCATTCCACCATTCTATCAACATAACTGATTCTGGGTGGTGAGGACCATGGAAAGAGCAGGGAATTCTAGGCACCTAAACCACGCTTCTTTGGCTGCACAATATGTTCCTTGGTCAGAAGCAATGCTGTGTGGAATAACACTATGAGGGAAGAGGCATTCTGCTAGAGCAAAAATGGTAGCTGCAGCGCAAGCATTATGTTCACAGAAGGAAAATCCACCATTGGGGTATTTCCATAAGGAGAAAGTTCTGTCCTTTCCATGATGAAAGTTATCCAATATAATCACTCTGCAACTGGTTGCAGGCTGATCATCTTGAGGAGTGGAGTCATATTGGGGACGTAGTGTTGATCCCTGCAGCTGGTAGAGTGGGGGCATTCAGCAGTTGCTGAGTGAAACTCCACACTGTTGAGTCCATTTATAGCCTCCATACCTGCCACCATAGCCACTTTGTTCATAAGCTCATTGGACAATGACGGGGGTGACTTAATAAAGTGATTGCTCTGCACAGAATGGGTCATCCTGTTTACCTATTTACTGAGGTCTTCTGGTAAGTCATGTTTTGATGAGCATTTACCTGGGCCACAAGTATGTTTACATTTATCCTGCCTATATGGAAAAGTCTATCCACATACCTCATCTTTAAATATCCTTTTCATCAATCTTTCAGTTACGTTCCTTTCATGTCTCTCATGCATTGCTGGGACAGAATATTTGATATTCACGAATTAAAGGAGGAAAGATTTTAGCTCAATTTCAGAATATCTCACACAGTTTATTTATGGGCAGCAGGCAAGTGTGGAAGTACATGGCTGATGTCTAGTGGGAGAAAAGCTCTTCACCGCATGGCAGCCAGAACACCAAATGAGGAAGAAAGGGTAGAGCTACCCTTCAAACTCCTGTCTCAGTCATCTTCCCCTTTTGGATCACCAGTGTTATGCCCCTTTTTGCCAGTCCCTACCTGAAAGCCCTTGTCACTTTGATAAGAGATGTATGTGCACAAAATGCTCAACTCCATTGTAAACCTTAAATTCTGCACTTGTACATATCAATAAAATGGGGAAAAATATCACAGGGTTTGAAAGATATCCCAATACACTCAAACACAAGATGCTTTGGGGTAATATTTTAGATCCAAAGTATAACAATGATCCAGAACATCGAGTTAGACTACTGACTAGCTCTCCCAGGAGTACATAGTCACACATTTCACCATTTTTTCTTCCAAATAAAATGCGTGACCAGATACACTGCGCAAAGATCAGCCCACTGTAAAGATTTTCTTTCAGGGAAAGTCCTACAAAGACTGTCCTTCAGGAAAATCCTAGAAAGAGGATGCAGTGCCATAGCTATCCACTTCCGTGTAACATTAAATCTAGAATTTCTTCCCAATAGGTCCATTTACATTTCTTCCACCATTTTCCTACAGTCTTAAAATTCATTCCCACACCTGTTTCCCAGACTGTTGCTCACGATAATTAGAAAACTCGGGAAGTTCTTTGGGAGTATCTTTGGGAGTATATCTTACCTCCTTGTCAGTCATAACTGTAGACCTAGTCCTTTGGGGCTGCCTGAGACCACTTGGGTATTGTTAGAGGTGCAGAGGCAAAGGTGGGTGACAAGGGTATATCCTGAGGAGCACCAGCATTATATTCCCTGTTAACTTCATTAGAGTGTTCTTACTTTGTTTCAAGTTAATACAGGATTACTTTTCTCAGGTATAAGCAAAGCCAGCACCACAGGGAACAGGTATGGGGATGCCTCTGCTGCTGAGGGAGGGAAAATTTCTTCCTCTGGCAAAATAATCTCTTCAAGATTTAGGAATTTCTCAGCATTTTTCTATTTCCTTCCTACACATCCTCATCCAAATTAACGAGATTCCATTCTTTCCAAATCAGCACCCTCACTTTAAATGCAGATACCATTTGAGGCTGAGCATTGATCTGATGATGTAATTCATCTAATTATATCAAGGGGACATGTGACTGATTTTCAGGAACTTCGGCATTGTGGTTAAAGGAGGGAAGGTTCTCCTTCAGGACACAATTAGAGATGTTCAGGTTCATTGTCTGGGGCTGAGAAATCAAATCCTCGAGCTCACTGCTTTCTTTTATTACATTATTGACACACTAAGAAAACTGCTGTTGCCTATCTCAGACTAGTTCCTTTCCTTTACTACTTTATTCAGAGATGCTAAAAGTAACTAGACAACATCATTATATTTTTACTTTTCCAAAAATATTAATATATATAGAATTATGAAATGTCTCACATCTCACAAGTGGAGAATTAGGATAATTAAAGAGATTTGCCTCTAGCATTAATTTAAACAATTCACACTATGGCCTATTGGTAATCCCTACTTTATTAGAAGAGACCAAAGAATTTTACAAAAATACATTGTTATAATTCTGTCTCCCAGGAAGCACTCCTGGTACCAAAATCTGTACTGGTTAGGGTTCTGGGAAAATGAATTCACAATATATATTATATATTATACATACACACATATGAATTTATTAGCATCACTTAAAAAGTTTGAAGAGAGAGTTTAAAATGGCTGCCTGCACATGCAAGAGCTCAAGAGCTGGAAGTTCTTGTGGTTGCTCAGACATGAGATGCAAGAACATCAGTGTGAGCTTGTAGGATGGTTGGTAAGAATCTGTGCTGCATACCCATGTCAAAGTGTAATGGTGAAGATACGAAGAGTGGAGCAAATATGCGATGGAGACTGGCAATGTGAAGCCAGCGCTCTACCAGGAGAAGGTGTAACTCTCTTGTTCCTTCCTCTTTATTTAGTTCAAGTTCACAGTCTGGCTGGGCCACCCACACCCACAATACCAGTTCTTCCTGTGTTTACTGACCTACAAGTCAATTGTACACACCAAAACTTCTTCCCTGGGTGTTTTCTAATCCCAACAAGTTGACACAATCCCTTCCAATAGTCACAAGATCTAATGATTTCTGTTGTTGGAGGGATTCAAACATGAACTGAGAAACTCATGATGCTATAGAGACAATTCCAGCACAGGAGACATGTAGAGAAATGAATTTATGTGAAGCTCCTTGATAAGGGTCCTAAGAAATTTATAACAATCTACCATATCTTCCTCAGCTATATCTATTTCCTGAACAACAATCTAGGAGAACAGGTTAGGACAGATAGGCAGGACTAGGATTTAGTGATCCAGCAGCTATGGAGCATAACATGGAGCTAAGATCACAGCCCGTTTATTGTACAACAAAAGATAAATATCCACCAAAGAGCCAACCAACTCCACCTTCCCTTTACCTACAACCCGGCAAGCTACTAAATTCTGCATACTTCTAGCCCACTAGATCCAAGGCGTGAAATTCTGGGAAATGAGGAACTCACATAAACAAGCAGATAAAGCCTTACAAAAAGCCCAGCTGGGCACTTCAGCTGGGACTCTCCACCGAGATCCCCTCTCGATCTCTCCTCGGGAGCTCCCTTTCCCCATTTCTTCTCACTCTAAAAAAAAAAATAAACTTACACTTACCTTGTCCTTGGACTCCAATTTTTTATTCCTAACCAAGTGAAAAGCCCATGAAGCCAGATTATTGAGGATTAGCAATACCACTGGTATCAAAGGTAACCAAAGGAAACCCACAAGGTGTTTACATATTCCAGTCTGTATCAGATTGCTTCAAACTTCAACACTGGGTTACTGAAAAGAAACTTGAATGGCATATTTGAAAACTCTTTTCATGCCAAACATAAAAGGTGATTCTGAGCATCTTTCAACTTACTAGAAAATTAAGTTGAACCTTTATTCCCTGGGCAGTCTTGGAATAATAGTTATATTGTATCACTTCTATAAACTATAACATTATAAACATACTTAGTTAGCACTGTGACTATTTGCCTAGATGCCAACCAACATCTCCGAGAGTACTGACTAGAAGAATATACAACAAATATTGATCAAGGCTAACTTTCAGTGGTAAGACTAAAGATGGTTATCGATTGCTATTTTTAACCTTCTAATTTTCATCCAACTAATATTTTTAAAGAAAACAAGTTTTATAACAAACATGCTATACAATACAGATTGGTAATATTAAGTGTATTAATTGGGTCAAGGTATAAGACAATAAAGAAGATTAGCAGCAAGTGACCCCAAATATATTCCCTTTGAAATAGGAAAGGTGCTACCTAGTTTTAATGATCACGGGTATAAAGAATTTAAGACAATATAAGCTTTCATGATATTTTTCATGTTTAAATGAGGGCAAAAATGCAAATTCTTAAAACATGAGAGACCAGAGAAGGAGTATTTAAGTCTAAATATGTTCAGTCAGTTCAACACTTTTAAAAAAAATAGGAACATATATATATGTATACACAATGTATGGATATATATATATATATATATGCAATGTATATATATATGCAATGTACATATATATATATATATATATATATATATATATATACACAATGTATATATATATATATATTTCTTTTTCCTTAGGTACTTTCTCATTACTGTGACTCAATACCCGACAACCACAAATTTAAGAAAGGTGTATTTTAGCTCACAGTTTCAGATGGTCACAATCCATTCAGGGGCGGCCAGCAGCAATAAGAGTACAGGACAGAGGCAGAGGTGGAGGCAGCTTCTCAGGACATGACACACAGGGAGGCAAGTTGAAACTAGTCCTAGTCCTCCAGGAAGGCAGGTGCAGCTTATATATCCCTTCAGGTCTCTGCCCAGTAAGTAGTCCCTCCTGCATCCAGGTGTGGCCATTACACACCTTTAATCCTAACTCACAGGCCTTTAGTCTTAACTGTAATCCACCCCTCCAGACCAGGCCCCAATCCACCAACATCACGTGGTTCCATTAAAATACAAAAGACTTTTGGGGGACACTCCAGAGCCTAACCACAACTGGCCCCCAAAAGACACATGTCTTTCTCTCCATGCAAAAAGCAGTTACTCCTTCTCCAAGAGTCACCAAAGTCTTAACAGTTTCAGCACTGCTAAAGAAACTCCAAGCCCACAGTCTCCTCTGAGATGTAAGACAAACTTTTAGCTGTGAGCTCCTGTTCAAACCAAAGAGTTACCCACTTCCAACATAAAATGGCACAGGGTAAACATTTCCATTCCAAAGGGGATGGATAAGGTAATAAAAGGCAATACGACCAGAACAATTCCTAAATCAGGCAGGGCAAGTGTTAAATCCTGTAGCTCCAAAATCCCCAGGGTCTCTGTTGTGTTACACCTATGGGAGCCTGCAAGAGGCCCCAACAGCATTCCTGTCTACCACTGACACCTCAAGCACCATGGGGCCTGCTGGGTGTACGGCCCAAGTGGCACAGCCACCTGAACAGCAGCCTAGACCTGCTGCAGGGCCTTCTCCTGTTCCGGGCCCCACTCAAATGTAGCAGCTTTTCGCGTTACTGTGGGTGACGGTGACTGGGACCACCCCCAACCTTTTCCAAATTCCCTCTACAAATGGGTTGCAAAGACTTCCAAGCCACATCCTTAGGTAAAGTACAGCAACGACCCCACTCCTCTGGTACCAATTTCTGTCTTGGTTACTTTTTCATTGCTGTGACTAACTTCCCAACACCCACAAACTTAGGAAAGGTGGATTTTAGCTCACCATTTCAGGTGGTCACAATCCATTCAGGGGAGGCCTGCAGCAATGAGAGTACAGGACAGAGGCAGAGGTGGAGGCAGCGTCTCAGGACATCACACACAAGGAGGCAAGCTGAGACCAGTCCAAGTCCTCCAGGAAGGCAGGTGCAGCTTATATATCCCTTCAGGTCTCTGCCCAGTAAGTAGTCCCTCCTGCATCCAGGTGTGGCCACTACACACCGTTAATTCTAACTCACAGGCCTTTAGACTTAACTGTAATCCACCCCTCCAGACCAGGCCCCAATCCACCAACATCACGTGGTTTCATTAAAATACAAGAGACTTTTGGGGGACACTCCAGAGCCTAACCACAACTGGCCCCCAAAAGACACGTCTTTCTCCCCATGCAAAATGCAGTTACTCCTTCTCCAAGAGTCACCAAAGTCTTAACAGTTTCAGCACTGCTAAAGAAACTCAATGCCCACAGTCTCCTCTGAGATGTAAGACAAACTTTTAGCTGTGAACTCCTGTTCAAACCAAGGAGTTACCCACTTCCAACATAAAATGGCACAGGGTAAACATTTCCATTCCAAAAGGCATGAATAAGGTAATAAAAGGCAATAGGACCAGAACAATTCCTAAATCAGGCAGGGCAAGTGTTAAATCCTGTAGCTCCAAAATCCCAAGGGTCTCTGTTGTGTTTCACCTATGGAAGCCTGCCAGAGGCCCCAAACAGCAACCCTGCCTGCCACTGACACCTCAAGCACCCTGGGGCCTGCTGGGTGTACGGCCCAAGTGGCAGAGCCGCCTGAACAGCAGCCTGGGCCTGCTGCAGGGCCTTCTCCTGTTCTGGGCCCCACTCAAAAGTAGCAGCTTTTCGCGTTACTGTGGGTGACCGTGACTGGGACCACCCCCAACCTTTTCCAAATTCCCTCTACAAACGGGTTGCAAAGACTTCCAAGCCACATCCTTAGGTAAAATACAGCAACGACCCCACTCCTCTGGTACCAATTTCTGTCTTGGTTACTTTTTCATTGTTGTGACTCACTACCCGACACCCACAAACTTAGGAAAGGTGGATTTTAGCTCACCATTTCAGATGGTCACAATCCATTCAGGGGCGGACAGCAGCAATGAGAGTACAGGACAGAGGCAGAAGTGGAGGCCATATCTCAGAACACCACAAATAGGGAGGCAAGCTTAGACTAGTCCTAGTCCTCCAGGAAGGCAGGTGCAGGTTATATATCCCTTCAGGTCTCCACCAAGTAGTCCCTCCTGCATCCAGGTGTTGCCACTACACACCGTTAATTCTAACTCACAGGCCTTTAGTCTTAACTGTAATCCACCCCTCCAGACCAGGCCCCAATCCACCAACATCACGTGGTTCCATTAAAATACATGAGACTTTTGGGGGACAATCCAGAGCCTAACCACAACTGGCCCCCAAAAGACACATGTCTTTCTCCCCATGCAAAATGCAGTTACTCCTTCTCCAAGAGTCACCAAAGTCTTAACAGTTTCAGCACTGCTAAAGAAACTCCAAGCCCAGTCTCCTCTGAGATGTAAGACAAACTTTTAGCTGTGAGCTCCTGTTTAAACCAAAGAGTTACCCACTTCCAACATAAAATGGCACAGGGTAAACATTTCCATTCCAAAAGGGATGGATAACGTAATAAAAGGCAATAGGACCAGAACAATTCCTAAATCCAGCAGGGCAAGTGTTAAATCCTGTAGCTCCAAAATCCCAAGGGTCTCTCTTGTGTTTCACCTATGGGAGCCTGCCAGAGGCCCCAACAGCATTCCTGTCTACCACTGACACCTCAAGCACCATGGGGCCTGCTGGGTGTACGGCCCAAGTGGCACAGCCGCCTGAACAGCAGCCTAGACCTGATGCAGGGCCTTCTCCTGATCCGGGCCCCACTCAAAAGTAGCAGCTTTTCGCGTTACTGTGGGTGACGGTGACTGGGACCACCCCCAACCTTTTCCAAATTCCCTCTACAAACCGGTTGCAAAGACTTCCAAGCCACATCCTTAGGTAAAGTACAGCAACGACCCCACTCCTCTGGTACCAATTTCTGTCTTGGTTACTTTTTCATTGCTGTGACTAA
>PVKB01003267.1:177630-212385 GCA_004027205.1 Ctenodactylus gundi | reverse complement strand
GGTGGAGAGGGAGGGAAAAGGAAAATTCTCACAGCTCTTTTATGAAGTGGGGGAGGGGAACTTCTTTCTGAGGTGGGGGTGGGGGGAGGACTAGTCCAAAAACCCCAAGACAAAAAGGAGCATCTCATACCTTATTTTTTTTTTTTTGGTCTTTAGTTCTCTTTATGTGTCATTCATTTTTATATTAACAGAAGTAGTGATGCCCACATTGAAAACTGGGAAAATAAAAGAAGTAGGAAATATATCCAGAGAACATATATTCACTATAAGACTTATTTTTTCTTTTTTAAATTTCATTTTTTAATGTACCATATTCCCCTGCCCTCTCCGCCCCCTCCAATTCCCCTTTTCCTACCCACAAAGTCCATCTTCTTACTGTCTTCCATACCTCTTACATATAGTGATTATTGTTTCGTGAGCTTTTTCCTTTCTTTTCTTTTTTGCATTGTTGATCACACCCAGTACCTTGCACGTGTAAGGCAAGTGTCTGACACTGAGCTACACTTTCAACCCTCCCGTCCTTCTTAATGCATGAGTATCTGAAGATTTTAGGACACAGTTTTGGTAAATTACTGTATATGTTGAGTTCTAGAGTGATGATATGTATTCAGGTTTTAATTAGGTTGGCATTACAAAGGGCATTTCAGTGAACAGATTTACTACTTAAAAAAAATTAACATCATCTTATGTTAGATTTTCCAAGTCACAATACCTAAGGAAACACTTATGGGACTCAGTCTCAATAATAGACACCCAGGACCCCACCCTCTTGACTGGAGCTTGGTAGTGATGAAGACTTGGGGTGAATTCTGTCACTTCTTAGGCCTCTGTGGTACCCCTCTGTTATGTGGGGATAATAGTAACTAGTCCGTGCATAGATCTGTTGTATCAGTAGCAGGCATAAAAGCCATATGTCGTATGCATGCAGTATATGTGTGATTCCTCAGACCTTGGCACACCATGAGCTCTGTGGCAAATAAGTAGCAATTATTTTTTTTTAATTACAGTACAAAGAGCCCTAGTAGAGTTTCTGTGAGGTTATCATGTCATCAGTAATGTATGAGTTATGTGTTTCTCTAGTTTTAAATTCTTAATCATTTAAAAATATTTTTGCCAATTTAAAGTGCAAACATTATTTCATTTGCTTTATAGTGAGAATGAATGGTTTTGTATATTATTGAAAATTGCAAACCAGCTTGTCATTTCTCTTAAATGCTTTTGCCTTTTTTCTATGGGCATTTAGTGTTTTCTGATCAGTTTATATGAACTATTTACACAAGAAATTATTTAATCTTTTGTCATATTTATCATATGCATATTTATCTAGTATTATATTTTATATCAAACTCTTATGTTACATATTTCTCTTATATGAAAAATGTGATTGGTAAATGCCATTATTTTGTTTTTCATTTTTCAGTCAATACATTTTTATATAGATTGTTTCTCACAACCTAACTATAAATTTTGTATCATATGTAATGCAGAAGAAAATGAAAAAAATCAATATATTAAAATGATTACTCTTAAATTACTGAATTAAGAGTTATTTTCATTGTACTCACCTGTATTTTTTCAGTTCCAAAGTGAGATTCTAATTGCTAGTAGCAAAAACAAGCCCAAATTACCTACAACATACCAATACTATGCCAATAAATTATGAGTGAAGTCTGATTTAGAAGGCTGGACATAATAAAATCATTTTGATGTTAATGTAACTGAAAACTTTTAACATGTTTAAAAATACTGTAGGTTAAATTTTCTTCTTAGAGAATAATGACAATATGTACTGACTGTATATTCCTGAGGTAAAATTTAAAATGATTTTTTTCATATCTGATATTTTATTCAGAAAATCTTTAAAAAGAATTACAAATAGTATTTATGTGCATGTCTATTGTTTTTCTGAAGGAATGACATTGCATTAGCTCAGCATGGGCCATAGAGTCTGGGAACTGCTGGCCATAGGCTGGGTCACTGAACGGGTTTCTTCTGGAAGCTTCAAGTGTCCTCTTAGCTCCAGCAGGAGCCATGACCTTGACACCTTTCCATGGAGTCTGCTCTCTTTGGAACTGCACACAGATACAGAAGTGGAAAAAACCATGCATTAATACATCAAAGCACACAGAAACAGCAGTCGTATGAGTTGGTGCCTTAATTGAGTTTTACAGATGCCAGGAAAACTAGTTTCTTTGGGTGTGGTGAACACTGTGTGAAATGAGATTTAGTTAATTTCAGAGCTCAGTGCTTCTCTTCAAGTCTGGTTCCTAACATATTATGCACTGAAAAGTGTGAAAAAATCTCAAATGACATCATGACCACTGAAGATTGTATCTATACATACACACATACATACATACATATCCATAATGTCTCTTTTTTTATCTCCTGTAGCTCTGGGCCAGATTATGTTGTACGTGGATGGGATGAATGGAGTAATTAACCACAATGAAACCATCCAATGGCTGTACACCCTCATTGGGTCAAAGGTAAGAGATTAACACCTGAGCATTTGCTCAGTTTTCATATCATGTGCTTTTGTTTTTGTTATCCTCTCTGAAGTGGTTTTGCAGGAAAAAAATTTTACTCATTTTAAGTTCCATCTTAGTGTAAACAAGGACCACTCTGTCACAGATTTTTGAATAATCATAGCTTATGAAACTTCAACACATTTCTTTTAATTCTCTTACACTCTAGTTCAATGCCTGCTCTAGTTCATGTTTATAGACACTAAGATACATACATATTTATACACCACATGTATGTATATACATAGTTCTACATGTAGTTTGTCTTTTAACTGTACTACCAATTGTAACAGTAACCAACATTTGTTAAAGGTACACCAGGCACCATGCTAAGTGTTCATAAGTATTATCTCATTTAATCTTCACCTCACAAGATCACGATCAGATAAATAATGTTAATCATTTTGTAATTGAAGAAATTGTGGCTGCTGTGCTCCAGTCTTAAGACACATTCCCAGCCCTTGTTTTGTAAACTTACCTGCTTCTAGGGGTGCTCTGTGGTCCTCAGGAATGCTCAGCCCTGATTTCTTACTGTGACCAGCATAGTACTGCCTTAGGCTCCATCTTCCTTGCAGGCTTCCCAGACTTTGGGAGACTATACCTAATGCCGTGTGGCCCGGCTCTTAGTTGACTGCTCTGCTTCCCGTCAGCTTTCCTTTCCCTATACTGCTGACGAGGAAACGTTTTCCCCTTTCGTAGTAGGAGCATGGTTGGTTTCCCTCCCTCAGGGGGTTGAAAAGCTATTCTTGTTGTTTTCTTTTTGACTTTGTTTTCAATGGAAAATAGAAGTGATTTTATTTGGAAACCATTGTAACTGACCTTAGAAGTAGAGTAAGAGGCTTTGCCTGTCAGCTGACCTCGCCAAGTAGAGTGTAGATTTATATCTGATGCCCTACTTCAGGGTTGTGGGTTTTTTCCTTGCATCTGCTGGGACTCTCCCCAACTTTCATCCCTGCTTCCCTCTTCAGGGTGCTCAGATCATCTCAAATCTTAAGATCTAGAGAGATGGGATGAAATTTTGTGATGAACATGGACTTTGGGTACATGTCACAGGGAAATTAAATCTTCCTAAGCCCATGACAAAATACCAACAACTGGTCCTGTTTCTAAAAGATAATAAACCCTAGCGTGCTTATAATAGGAAGTTCAAACTCTCAGCGTTTCACCAGAAAGGGAATAGAGGGGGAAGGACAAGTGTAGAGTGGTGGTAAGGGAGCAGAGAAGGGAACTAGTGAGCAATTGGAGAAGCGGGGGTGGGGGGGTGTGCCATGGTGTGCAGCAGCACCCAAATCCATATGCTGTGAACTTACTCCCAGTGCTACAGTATTGAGAGGTATAGCCTTTTGTAAGGTGCTCAAGAGATGAGGCTTTGACCTTGTGAAATAGGTTAGTGCCCATGTAAGAATAGCTTGAGAGAGTGGGTTCTCTCCCCCCACTTCTCTGCCTTGTAAGCCTTGGCCTTCCAGGAGTGAAGCAGAGAGGCTGGTCCCTCGCCAGCCAGCACCTTGATGTTAGGCTTTGCAGCCTCCCAAACTGAGAAATAAAGTTGTTGTTCTTTTTTTTTTTCTAAGTTACTCAGTCTCAGGTGTTTTGTTGTAGCAACACAAACAGAGTAGGCTTGAGAGAAAAGGCACAGAGAAGGGGGAAGTGACAAAAGAGACCATGGGAGATGGAAAAAAAGAAACAGAGGTAACAAATGCATCTTTCAGCGCCAAGTCTGGTGTTGCAATAGCTCTGTGTCGATTTTTCTTTGGAATCCTTCTGCAAGGAAAATAAACATTTGAAAAGGAGCACACAAGAAAATTCTTACTTCTCAGTAACATGGAGAAATCATAAAAGCTTCAAAATCTATGTAGGGAGGGGCTGTGCTCTCCATGGATGGTGCACACAATGTGTGACTGCTGTCCGGGGCCTCTGTTCTGTATTGTCTGTTTGACACCTTTGTAGCCATTGGGGTCGTCTTCATTGGACCAGTGCTGATTTCTGTCTCTGTCTTTACTTTCCTAAGCAGGTACTTAATAGTTAGTGGCTCTGGGCATTGTGAGAACAGAAAAATTGAACCAAGAGCCAGCTTGTGTCTTGGTGCTCATCCTGCTATTAGAAAGGGAATCGCTGGTGTAGCCCATGTCCTATATGTAGCTCACCCATGTCCTACTTGCTGTGATGTCAGAGGTCCCTGCTCCTGTATGCTGCTGCAGGCCGTGTTCGTCTCCAGACCAGTGGCTGGAAGTTGGCAACAGCAGCACCTGCCAAGTTTATTGTTAGCGTAGTCTAATGGGATCCCCTCTTTACAAAACCAGTGCTGTATCTGGTGGCACTCCCTCAGCCCCATCTGGGTAGAGAAGTGTCTGGAAGGAACATGGATGCACCAATCTTAGAAAGACCCTTAGTTTCTGAGAATTAAGCCTCAGTTTCCTCCTTAAACACGCAGATTGGGCAAAACAGCTGCAATGAGGTTTCCCAGGGAACCTGGGGTCCTGGTATTTTCTTTAGACAGATTGAGATTCCTCTAATCTAAATTAAAAAAATTTTACCTTGGCATCCTGCTATCTTTCCTTAAACAGGCACAGGGTTGATAAAGTACTGGGTTAGAAAACTTTTGTCATTCTTTTTTCATAATTTTTCATTTTCTTTCCACAAAAGGCAACAAAATGTGATTTTGTAGCCTGCCAGCAGGTCATTGTGCAATGCATATTTGCAGATATTTGAGCCTCATAGCCAGAGGAGAAAATGATGTGTTTGCAGCCAAATAATGACTTTTTAAGAGAAAGAAAAAAGCATTTTCAATAAAGTGTTTCTCTCTGTTTACATAAAGCCCATCTTCAAGCTCCCGGTCAGAGGTAAGAGGCAGATGCCCATCCCATGACTTATAGCAGGGTGGGAGGCTTGTTCTCTTCATACATCTGGGATTCTAATTAATCGAGGTAAGATGATTCAGTTTGTACAGCTTGAACTTTTGTCACCCTCACACAAAAAAATGTGTCTCCTTAAACCTGATTCTGGCCCATGAGGGGGCCTCAGAGGCTCTGTGGCTAGCAAGCTCTCACCTCTTTACCATTCTCCAGGGACAGTCCTATCGCTTGCCCAACTCTTAGAATTTTTGTCAGCCCCATTGAATTTGGTTCTGGTGGTTGTGCCCCAGGTTGCTGGTTGCAGACCTTCAGACAGTATTCGTATGAGGGGTTCTACTTTCCTGCTCCTGTATGAACAGGGGAGTCCTGGCTGTGGCCCCCTTTTCTGCCTCTGCCATGCCTGCTTGCTCTGTTGGGTTTTTTCCTATCTTCTGTTCTCTCCCTCTGTCTCTCTGGGGATATCATGGAAAATTTCTCTTTAGGACCGTAGGATGAAGAGAAGCGGCGTGGTGTGGGATGGATGGGTGGGATAGGGAAGAAGTGGATGGGAGCAGAAAGTTAACACAGTATTGTGGCTGAAGTGACAGAGACAGTGGAAGAGCAGGATGAGGGGAGTGTGGAGACACCTCAAGGATATTATTCTGGGCAGGTAGGTGTTTAGGAGTGCCTCTGGCAAGAGCAGCAGAGTTGGAAATTGGTGTTAGTTGCCACACAGTTTGGACACACTGGTTTTGAAAATGAAGGAGATGTCTGAGGAGAGCTGAGCAAGTGCCTTCAAGGAGACTGGAGCTCCCTGAACTCCAGGAAATGATGGTGGCTTAGTTGCTGCCATGAAAAAGTAAGGTGGACGGCCAACTGACAGATTTAGCGAGCATTTTGGCTTTGCAGTCATTAGAGTGTCACGGCTGTGTAACCCATTCACGTGACCCATATGTGAGGTCAAAAACACTTTTTAAGTCATATAGAGTAGTAGAATCCTTCTCTTGAAGAGATGGTAAAGCCATGTTCAAGACGTTTCTGACGTCACGAGTCGTCTTATGGTACTTCAAGAGACAGCATGTTCTCCCTGGGTGCCCTGCCCTGTTGGCCACCAGAGTTGGTGTGGAGCCCTGCATATTGGGAGGCGTACTGCTCTCTGCCATTAACCAAATGCTTGTGTCCTTCCCGGAGCAGCAGACTCTGACTGTGTGTGCAAGCTCTCTGAGCATTTAAAGATAATTATCATGCAATCCTGTCCAGGGCACACTCTGTGATTACTGTGGTCATCCTTGAACAGAATTTCAAATTCCCTGTCACACTAGTTACTAACTTTTCTGAGCATCCAGAAGAAAGAGTAATAACACGTTAGGTTTGGAGATATGATATCTTTCTGCAAGTCCCACTTCTGCTTTGGTAGGCCCTAGGTGCTGGCTCAAATCAACTGATGATCTACTAATCGGGGCCCCCTCCTTCCTTCTTGTGTATTTCCTAGTTTTATCCTGCATGTCTGTGTTTGATAGTTCTGCTGTGTGTTCCAGGCTAGCCTCAGATTCCAGACTTCCTGCCTGCTACCTGCCTTGTCCATTAATGGAGGTTGGGGGGGGGGGGTAGAGAGAGAGAGAGAGAGAGAGAGAGAGAGAGAGAGAGAGAGAGCGTGTGTTATTGGAGACCAAGCTCAGGGCCTTCACACTGAGCTACAACCCCACTGCAGTTTGTAGTTTTAATTTTGAGATAGGATCTTACTGAGTCACCAGGTTGCCCAGGCTGGCTTGAGCTTGCAGTCCTCTTGCCTCAGCCTCCCCAGGTGCTGGGGAGCATAGGCTTATGCCACTGGGCCCAGCTTTATCAGGTTCTTAAAACCACTTCGAGTTTCGCTTGCTGCTTTTTGTATGGTGGCTCCGTGTTCTTTGCCTGCTTTGCCTCCCGTGGCCATTGCTGGCATCCTGCTTGTGTTTGCTGGAAGGAAAATGGTCCTTCTTTAGAGTTGAGGCAGGCTACTTGATTTCTTTGCACCCTCAGTGCCATGGTAGCTCGAGATTTTAATGGTTATTTGGGTTTTGCTTGTTGTTACTTTGAGAGTGATATTCTGTGTATTAATAGCTTTCTAAGTAGATAGAAGTTCAGTTTTGATTTTTTAAAGTTCTTGTAAGTATGTTTAATGCCATGAATTCTTCTATGCTGGGTAATTTTATATGTTCCAGCCAAAGGAAGTTACCAAAACATTAAGTTCCTTGAACTCAGTTATTGTCTGAATCCTAGACATTGAGGTGAGCATGGTGGTGCATACCTATAATCCCATTTAACTCTAGAAGCAGAGGTAGGAAGATTACGTTTTTAAGATCAGCCTGGAAATTTAGCAAGATCCTATCTCAGAATTAGAAGAAGAGCAAGAGGAGGAGGAGGAGGAGGAGGAGGAGGAGGAGGAGGAGGAGGAGGAAAAGAAGCAGGGGTGGAGTTCTGTGGTAGTGCTCTTTCCTACCATACACATGGCCCTGGGTTCACTCTCCTATATTGGGGATAAAAATCCTAGCAACCGACTTTTGTGTTTATTACTTTCAAATTACTTGAATTAATATGTATTTCATTAATAGAAAGTGGGTTAACACTAATTTTTATAGTGAAGTTATTAATAGATTGAAAAAACATAGCTAAAATTTAGTGCTATAATCTGGAAATCTTGATATTAAAAATAACATTTTAAAACTTTTACTGACATTTTTGTAATTATAAGAGTAATATATTCTTTTGGTCCAAAGATTTAGAAATACAAAGTAGTAAAGAAAATATCTAGAAATTGTTACCAGATTAAAAATTTTAATTTTTATACCTTTCTTTCTGTTTTTTAAATTTTTTCTATAGTAAACCCTGTATATAGTATGAATATTTTCCTGTGTTGATACAACATTCAAAATAATGCCTGTGTAATCTGTCATATGAATGTACTCTAATTCATTTGATTTTCACATTGTTCAACGATTAAATTGCTTCTGACTCTACTTTGTATTTAAACAGCCTTGCTTCTAATGTCATGAAAACCTATTTAGTGAATAAAACTGTTTTTGAATTTTTTTCAAGCGACCAAGATTTCATTCAGTAAGCTTTCTAAAACTAGGGTTTGAACAGCATATTCATATGCCATGTGTGTAAGAGAGATGTGAGTATAAAGAGCAAGCTTCTCCTTTAGAGTTACTGAATGTTTTTTTCTTTTCTTTTCTTTTCTTTGCTACTTAACCTGGCTGTGCACAACCAGAAAACTATTTCTAACTTGTTTGATTTATGAGGTGCCCCAGGTGAAAGTAATCTCAGTGGGAGAAAAGGTTTCACTGGTCCTTCTTTTTGGAAGCCATTGGAATGACAGTCCAGAGGTCAGCCCGGGCATTCAGGAGGACAGCCCACTGAGGTGTTCACTGTCCGGTGTGGGTCTCCAGCTTCAGGGCTGGGACAGGAGTTTCTTTAGCACACTCTTGAGATGATTGGCATCAGTGAACCAATCTGTGGTTCTTGCAAGAGGCTTCTTGACAAATCAGAATGGCAGCTTGCTAATTTACATAGACTCTGGCCCCACAAAGGCAAGAAATGGAAGCATGAGATGGAACTTTAATGCTTCTGTTCATCTGCCCAAAGGCCACAAGCTGTGTTCTGAAAAAATAAAAAATGAGTGATTCCAGCTGGAAGGACAAAAAGGTGATGCAAAAACCTCAAAATAGCCAATGTGCTGTTTTTCTAGTAGGGGTATTCTTTCTTCTTCCAGGAGAGATGTAGGGACAGAACAAATAGGAGAGACGAAGGCTTCTCAGAGCCAGCCCAGGAATTGCCCTGCAGCTCTGGTTCCCGTTGCCAGGCCTGATCACCCCATGTCCTGACAGAATTCTGCCCCTTTCTGTCTGCCAGCACCTGCGTGCCAGCCCTTCTCCACCCTCTCCAAGGAGACTCAGCTAAACTGGCTGTTAAGTGCTAACAGCCTGTTCACCGTACTTGAGGTTAGCTGACGTCTGCTGGCTTGGCTCCAGGGCTGGTCGTTTACCTAAGGAGATCCTTTAACCTTGATTACCACTTGGAAAGTGTTTGTCACATTTCCCCAAGGCTTAGGTTTGGCATCGGGGAAAAATGGGGATCTCCAGGAGGATAATAGAGAGCATCACATTGGTCTGAGTTTTTCTTTGACTCTGGAAGTGACCTGTGTGATAAAATAGGTAGACTTATTACAGTGTAAGTTTTTGCAACTAAAACTGGAGATCCACTGACTGGAAAAGTATCAGCCATTCTGAATTCCTTCTGTGTTTCATTCTGAAAACACTATCAAGACATACCTGAAGTCTCAGCCTCGTGAATGTTTTCCGGGGTCAGCAGGCCTCTCTGTTCCTTTCAAGGCTTGTGAGCTTTCTTTTATGCTGATGAGGAAACAGGTGCAAAATGGTTGTTGAACAAAATGTCCTGATTTATGAAATGTGCAACAGTTCACAGCTACCACAAGTTCCTCTTCTCTGAATTTACCTGATACAGGGATATTAGCTCAGATTTCTGTTGCATATCTTAGAATAACATAAAGTATAATTTTCATTGTTATTATGGACATATTTTATTTATTTTGAGACAGGGTCTTGCTCTGTAGCCCAGGCTGCTCCTAACTCACTATGGAGCCCAGGCTGGCCTTGGACTCAAGGTAATCCTCTTGTTTCAGCCTCCCGAGTGCTGAGATTAGAGGTGTGCACCACTACGCCACGTTTATGTGGTACTGGGGAATTGAACCTCGGTACTTAGTGCTTGACTTAGTGCTTGCTAGGCAAGCACTTTAATTGCTGAGCCATTCCTCCAGCAATAATTATGGACATATTTTAAATGGAATTCTATTAATAGAATTTCTTGACATGGTAATAAAGGGTAGAAAGCAAAGTCCAAAGGCAAACTGAGAACTGTGGTGTTTCCCAACCCTGAAAAAAAGTGATATTATTTTTCTGAGCAGGTGATCACACTGCTCTCTGTTCCCTGGGAGCCCGGAAAGGCTGGCTGGGTTCAGCTCTAATCCTCCATACTGCAACAGCTGTTCTTAGGGAACCCACAGTTTGCATCTGTTGCCTGTGAGAGTCTCTAACGTGATAAATGTACTCAGTCCATGCAGTGTGGCAGTGTTCTGGGGACACTCTTGGCAACTAGGTGGGCATCTTCCGGAAGCAAGACTGGGGGTTTGTTACTATCTCATAGAACGTGGCTAGGTAATGGGCATTTGGAAGGCACTTGGTTGTTAAAAATTGAAGCAGAGAATGCTGTGCTAGAAGGGAGCTGAAGAGGAGTTGGCCAGTTCATGCCCTTCCAATTTCTGAATTTCTTCCTTCTAGGAGGCAGCCTTAACGGGCAGAACTTCAGAGCTGGGGAATTATGTCCTCTTCTATTGGCCTGTTTGTCTTTGAGCCATTGATGTACACTGGGTGCCTTTCGCCAGCCTTGTCCAGTTGTTTTGCGACTGTCAAATCTTCAAAGTACATCAGATGCTCCCTATCAATGAAAATCAATTTTTACTGATTTTCTCAGTAAAGGGGAGGTACAAGAGCCTGTCGTAGAGCATTGCAGTGAATTTCTTTATTTGAATGTGAAGGGGTACTGAGTCAAGGATACAAATCAAATTAGACTGGAGTGACACTTGGCTGTTGTGTCGGAGAAGCCTTCAGTGAGTCTTGCAGTGTTATGTGCCCTAGCATGTGCGCAGGTCTGTGCGCCCCGATCTATGCATCATGCTCTTTCCGCTGCTTTGGGCTGACCCCCTTCCTCCGTCACAGCCCTCCCTTGATTGCCTCTTCTGCAAGTATGGGTGGAGAGGGCATCTTAGCAGCTGCTCCTGTTCACTTGTGCCTGGTATGTGAAAAGAGTTGGGGGGGGGGGGAGTGGCTAAGAGTTTTGGGAATATCAGTGTGTTTGGACTTAGAGGGATGGGTTTGTGACCTCGGTGGTGGCTGTTCCAAGCTTCGAAGGGTTTTGACTGCACTGCGGATTTGTGAGGGCATCAATTTAAGTAGTTTCTGGATAAATAAAGAGTATGTTACAGAGTTCTTTTGAAGCGAAGTACTTTTATCACTGTGAAGTCTGTGCAGTAAAGCTATTAAGAACTTTCTGAGGAGCAGTCCCCTTGATGTGTTTTGATGAGTAGTTAGGACATGCTTGCAATTAGTACCAAGCATTAACAGATGATTGATATATTGATGTTCTGATGTGCTTTCTAAAATAGTTTAAGCTTTATTATGTTTATTAAGTTATATAGTAAAGCTTCCAAAATATATAAACATAAACTTTGACTCAGTAGTAGCCACATTTATGAAAACCTGAAATTGAGAATTAGAAGAATTTGCCAGTTTTTTTTTAACAGTGCCTAAAGAGTTCCACAAACTTCCATCACAACAGGAGAGAAGGCACGAATGATCATGTCAAGACAAATGAGAAAGAAACGCTTTGCTAGAAAACAGTGGTTTATTCATTATAGAGCTTCCTTAGAGACAGTGGCCCTAGGGGTTTTGAGTGCCCAGGACCATACAGGTCAGGGCCCCCGACGTCATGGATGCTCAGAAGAGGAGCCTTCATCAGATACGGCAGGGGCCCTGGCTGAGACTAGCTGTGGGGCGGCGAGGCTGGGCAGCAGCCAGGTTCTTTCCCAGGCAGGCATTTAGAAGGCTTAACCACATAATAATAGTCCACCCACTGAGGAAGTCGCCAAGCCTGGACTTGCTAGGTTTTTCCCCCTTACTTGAAAGTTCTTTAACTCCGAATGCATAAAGCATAGTTCATTATGCCAGGCCTGCCACTTCTCCCCAATCTTGTATTTGTTGAGAGAATTCTCTGGAATTTAGTCTGTTCTGGGTGAGACGCAGAGGAGCAATCGTGGGGCCTCAGTTACCAGGGTGGAAGCTGTTAGAGTTTAGAACCCTCCTTGCCTGAGGAGGACGTGGCCAATGAAGACAGAAAGAAGGCCATGGCTCTCCTTGTCCTCCATCCAACTTTGGCGGGGCCTTGGCCTGGCTGGGCCTGTGGTAAAGTAGGAAGCAGCTGCTGGGACAGAGTTGACTTGCCGTACACAATTCCAGGGCAGTGGTCGGAAGCAGGGCTTCAGTGGGGTGTGCTGGCTTTCCTTCACACACAGCACTGGCCGAGTAGTTCTTCTGTGTTGGATGAAATGGTATCTCAGCCACCGTGGTTTTTTGTTCTTAGTTGTGAGCAGCAGGCAAATAAGCATGTATCCAGTCAGCTGTTTGTATCCACACATTCTACTTGGAGAGTCAACTGAGTTGATCAAAAATTTCAGGAAAAAAATGTGTCTGCTGAGCATGGTCAGACATTTTTCTTGTCGTTACTCCCTAAACATTATTATAGTAACCAATTATAAACATAGCATTTGCATTATATAGGTATTACCAGTGTGTCCAACCTGTGGCCTGCCATTTTTCCTCTTGTTTTGTTAATATTATAAAAATTTTACAAAGGAAGTTTTAGCACTTAAGTACATTAACGATGTTATATACATCATTTTGTATGTGGTCCAAGACAAGTCCCTCCCCCCTCAAAAAAGAAAAATACAAAAAAAGGCAGGCCACAGATTAGACACATTTGATTAAAAGTATGTATACCAGAACATGTGTGTAGATAATAAGCTATCAATGTGCCACTTAATGTAAGGAACTTGAATATTTGCAGCTTTTAGTGTCTGGAAGGTCCTGGAACCACTCCTGCATTGACAGAATATAAGGATGGCTATGTAGCAATTTCAGGTCACGATCAAGGATAAGAGAACAAAGGTGAATAGAATAAACAACAATGTGACCCTGAAGGAGAGATCCTTCAGGAGAAATAGTCAGGGAGGTGTTTTTCCATGAAGGATGATAGTTCTTAGCCCTGAGGGAAGAGAAAGGCCAGTCCTATAATGGTGGGTGCAGGTAGAGCAAAGCCGTGAGAAGACCTTGAATCCTGAATAAGCCTTTGTATGTAAAAAAACAAAAAAATGTGTTTCACTAAAGTGTTGATAGTTGGAGCAAACTGGGCAGAGGGTGGGTTAGACAGAGAGAGTGTCAAAGGCCAGTGCATAACATCTGCAGGAACAACTTCACCCTGAGTGTGAAGGGTGCTGTGGGGGGTGTAGGGTCACTATGGCTTCAGTTTGGAGAACAGACAGTACAGCTCCAGCCAGTAGTGCTTAGGAGGATATTAGAAAGAAATAGAAAGAAATAGAAAGAAAGATAAAAATAGAAATAGAAAGAAAGATAGAATGTAGGTTCAGGAAAGATTGTGAAGGAAGCTCGGACAGCGCTGGTCCATGGGGAATGACTGCTCAGTGGAGGACTGTCCCTTACGCTGAGATAGGAGCTGTGGAGAAAACAGCCAGGCCAGGCTTTGTAGGTGGAACAGAGTTAGCATGTGCGAAAGTCGCGAGTTCTGTTTTAGTGTTTTAGTCACAGTGGCTTTGAGGTCCCTGATAGCGTCTAAGGGATGTCAGGAAATTATATGACCACCCCGCTCAAGAGGCTGGTCAGGTCTGGAGAGCAGCACCCAGCATCTAGCCATAGATGGCCTTTAAGCACCCAGTGACGGGGCGATCTGCTTAGGGAGGGTGTGTGCAAAGAAATAGCGCAGCAGGAGGTCTGAGGCCTTACTCCATTGACACTGCACTGAAAGGCAAGTCATCTTTTTGCCCTCATTTAAAAAATCATAGTAAAATTTATTTTTAAAGGGAAGTTTTATTATATGCATTAAATACTAAAAACAGTGGGCGGCAAGCTGGAAATACTTTTCTGGGTGAGTGGCCCATTAACTCCCTGTAGGAGGAAGTCTGGGCGCATGTGGCCCCTTGCTTATATGCTGAGTCCTGGGCCCATCAAATGTGAGTTCCAAGTACCCAGACAGCTTGTCTGCTTGGTTATAAGCATGGGAAACTTGTCTCAGGTTGCTGTCTACCCAAGCTAGCTTTAGTGTCCTGGGAGAAGTTATTTAACCTGCTATGCCTGCTCCCTTGCCAGAAAAAATAAGAATATTGATGGTGCCTTTCTCCCACTGTTGTCATTTGGATAAAATGAAGTAATCAATCCCACATACGCTGCCTTGTATGTTGGGGTCTTGCCAGGTGTGAGCCTGAAGTCAACTGCCAAGTGTTCAAAAATTTCATTCTGTGTTTTACTAATTGTGTGACCGTGGACAGGGAACTTTGTGCCTCAGCTTCTGATGGACACAGTGGAAAAATTATTAATGTTTTCCTTCAGAGGCATCTAATGGGGTTTAGTGAGGATGTAATGAAGCAACCTGTGTAATCACTGAGAGGGACACTGATACGTGCAGGGTGCCAGCTGTGGTTAGCAGGAAGATGTGCTCAGGTGGGCAGGACCACACCTGCGCCTGTGTGATGGTTTTGTCTTTTCTTCAGTTCCGCTTGGTGGTGAAGACGGCCCTGAAGCTACTGCTCGTCTTCGTGGAGTACTCGGAGTCCAATGCGCCTCTTCTTGTTCAAGCTGTCTCTGCTGTTGACACCAAAAGAGGTGAGCAGGCTTTGCCCTTTATGTCATCAAGGGGGAAATGTCTGAGGTGGCTTCCACATCTGACCTGTTTGAAGCAGTGAAGAATTAACAGAATTTTCTAGGTGTGGACATCTTGCTGCAGAAAACACTTTTTAAGATACTAAGCATGCAGAGGTTAGGGCTGGAGTGTGGGGTGATAAGGAAGAAGGGAGAGGCGTGTGTGAACCTAGCCCAGCCGGGCCAGTCCTGCACTTTCTTTTATCCTGTGCTAGCCCCGGCCACTGAGTTCAGAAAGCCAGCTCTTTGTCCTGTTTTCCCCATCTTGTCCGGATTGCTTGGCTATTTCCTCCTCTGTCCTCTATAATGCTTCATTAATTGTGACTCACAGAAGTTGCTTGAACCTGTCCCTCCTCTTCCATCCATCCCCTGCCCTGCCTTACTCAGGGCCCTCCCTGGGTCTCACCTGGTGCCCCTTGCCACCCTAATATGCAATTAGAAGATTCTTCTAAAACAAAAATTGGGTCATAGTGTTCCATCTGCAGCCTGCCAATGGCTTCCCGGTGCCTACAGCAGGAAGTCCAATCATAGTCTTTGCCTGACTATGGAACCACAGCCATTCCCATCTCCCTCCTGGTTGACACCGGTCCTTCCTGGCTTACTCTTGTGCTGTCAAAGAGCCGGTGTGTTCTTTCTGTCTGCTGTGTGTCATCACGGCTTTCATGTCTCAGCTCTCCAGAGCAGGCATGGCACACATGTGAAGGGAAAGTGTGAGCTCTGTCTGGGTCTAGGTTAGTGTGTAACATGCTGTGGTTCCTCTGTGAGTGAGAATCGTGAGGCTGAAACACTGTAGCTTTCTGTTCTGTCTATTGATTGTCCTCCTCTTTCAGTAGGACCCAATTATTTTTAACACCATTCCCACAGAGACTCAGGAAGAACAAAATCTTGTTCATACATATTTTTTCTTTTCATGACTATAATGGAAACAGTACTGTAGAAAATTTGGAAAAAAATTAGTGTAAAGATAACAGTAAAAGTCACGTTTTAGTCAGGCACAGTGCTACATGTCTATAATCTCACCTACTGAGGAGGCTAAGGCAGGATTCTAGATTAAAAGCTAGTCCCCCCCCCCCACCCCCAAAGGGTGGGGTGGGTAGGAATGCTGGGACGGCACAGATCAGCATTCCCTGGGGCAAGTCCCTAGCTTGTCACCAAAAGACAGCTTCAACAGGCAGAAATGACTGGGGTGAACATATTGTTACATTCCTCACACTTTTGTGTGTTTGTGCACATGTGTGCCTGCACACCTACGTGCAGATCAGCCCAGATAGAACTGTAAGGAATAAACAGTAGACTTCCATAGCATTTCTGATTTGAACCAGCGTGTCTCAGAGTGAGCAGTGCTCAGAGGCCCTTCCCTCTGACACTGAATGCAAACACAAAGGGAGGCGGCTTACTAACCTCTTTGAATGTCTGAGTTAATGGAGCCACCTAGAACCATAAACTGAGGCTCCTGCACCTTTGCTTTGAACATGCAGGTATATGTTAGCCCCAGGCATGATGGATCCAGGTCAGAAGGCAAATCTAGGCCTCTGTGTGGGTGGATGGGAAGGAGACAAAGCCATGTGCACTGTCTGGGGCTGGGAGTCTGGAGGGAGGATCCTGGTCTGGGGCAAAGATTCTTTGTACCACAGCATGTTGCTAGCTGATGCCAGACAGAAAGAGCCTTCTGGCTAAAATCAGGGTTGATGGCTAGAAATCAAATCTGCTTTGCCAAGCCAATCAAGTAGGTTTAAGGTCAAAGGTGAGTGTTTTTAGGAGCGAGTAAGCCGCTCCTTTCACTCATCCTGGCATGATTTCTGCTCTCCCCAGCTCTTGTGACTGCTTTAGGATGGCTAATGAACCCTTTGTCATGCCGTCCTCAATTTCAGATAACGCCAGAGTGCTGCTGTGGGGCCAGGTTAGAGGGGGCATCTTTCCCGTGACCTTGGGTTTCTTCTTTGGCTTTGCTGAGCTGGATTTCCTTTTCTTGACCTTCACGTTTCATAAAGCACATATTGCGAGGTGTGGGAATAATCCACTGACTTCATACCCCAAGGTCCAGGACTCATCCAGATCCCCCACCAGAGGTGTTCTGCTGGACTCAGTTTCCCCACCAAAACAATAACTATGGCCATCTTTTTTCAATTAGTAAAAATTAAAAAGCAGAACAGCTAATAGATTGTTTTCTCAGCTTCCATGGCTTTTGCCTGTAAAATTTCTTAAGCTTTTGCCAATTGCTGTCATCTGTCGGCTACTGAGTACTAGCAGCTGAAAAATAACACTCATGGAAAAACTCAGAAATAGCTTATCACATGTGGTTCAGTAGTATGTTTCTTTATAGACATGTGTGGTCTTGGCTGTGATATTATAATACACACATATATAGCATCATTCGATTTTACTGCTAGTAAAATTGTTCCATCTTATGATGGAATTAAACATATAGCATCATTCGATTTTACTGCTAGTAAAATTGTTCCATCTTATGATGGAATTAAACATGTAAATATGTCATGGGGTTCTAAAGAGGGCAACATGACTTCCAGGTGTGTTTGCACCTAGTAGGCTTAGAAGCAGCTCTCCAGGTCTCTCTCGGGCCAGGGAGCAGCCTCAGGTACCAGAGGTGCCAGAGGATGATGGAGCATATCCATCTGTGCACATGTTTATAAATGAGCCACAAATTTCATTCCTTAACGTGGTTTTAGCCTCATTTCTCAGCCGGGGTGAATGGCGCATTAAGTCCAGGCATAGTCTTTTTATTATTATTATTAAATAGAAAGGATAACTAAGATTTAAGAAATCCACAAATGAAGCCAACAGAGTAAATCATGAGTCCTCAAAAATCATCCCCCCAAAATGCAAATGAAGTCATTCCAGAACAGGTTCCTCTGACAGCTTTGCAAACATCCCACATAGCTGCCATGAGTCAAACCGAAGGCTTCGTTCTGCCACATGGGCCAGAGTGAACCACCCAGCGAAGCGGGGATAATGCTGAAAGGGTCAAGACCATCATAGCCATCATTTTTATGAATGAAAGAAAATGTAAAATGCTCCATTTGTCCTACACAATTGAGCTTTAGCTCAGGGGCAGGAATAAAAAGCAAAATTTGATATAGTCTAGGCCTGGTCTGGTACGACATCTTCATGCTCAGACTGCTGGATCTTCTCCTCTTTTGCTGTCATCTTCAAGTCACTTTCTACCTTTAATGGATAGCCTGGCAAGAAGAAAGGTAGGCAATCAAGTTCATGGGAATCCTTGCGAGAGATTTCCTTTCTCATTTTGCCTTATCAGAAACACACTCTCTCTCTCGAGGTCTACCCTGTGGTGGTTGGCAAGAAGCCGAACGAGGGCCCACTCTCCCCTGGGCAGAGAGAACATCTCTCTGACGGTATAGGTTTGCTTCTCCTGTAGAGATGGGGCCAGGGGCCAGAGTAGTTCATTGTGAAATTTCATTGGGTCCTATTCATTTGGTTCACTATGGCTTTTAAAGATGTTATATTTTCCATTTGAATGTAAAGTGATAAGATCTGATATAATTCTTAAACATATGTACCACACATGATTAACAGGAAAAAGATCCATCTGTTCTTTTAAGCAATCTGTTCTCTGATTTTGCTTGGGAATATATTGATTAGTGAAGAATGCACAAAGTGTGGTGGGAGCCAGGAGTTGACAGAATTCCAGCTCCATCCTCACTGTTCCTAAAGAGTGTCTAAGTGGATCGTATTGATCCATTATCTAGTGAGACATAGAACATGCAGTGAGGAGCTTCTCTCTGTAGAGTTTGACCACCTCACCTATGAGGGATTGTGTAAGTGTCTTCCTTTTCCTTTAGGTTTAATGCAAAGACTGGGGAAAGAAAGTGAGAGGAGGGAAAGTCTCGTTCCGTTGATTCTGTGTGTTTTTCTTTACTCTGGGTTAATAGAAAGACATTGTGGTTTGGCAACGAGAGAGGACTAACCCACTGTCTCAGTTACTTTTTCGTTGCTGTGACACGCACATGCACAAATTTATGAAGGGAAAGGTTTATTTTAGCTTACAGTTTCAGATGGTCACAGCCCATTCAGGGGCGACCTGCAGCAGTTGAAGTACATGGCAGAAGAGAGGTGGAGACAGCTTCTCAGGACCTCACAAACAGACAGGCAAGTGAGACTCATCGAGACTAGTCCAAGTCCCAGTCTTAGTCTCTCCTGCATCCTGGTGTAGAAGGTGTGGCCACTACGCACCCTTAGTCTTAACCCACAAGCCTTTAGTCTTAAGTCACATGCGCCTTTAGTCTTAACTCACATGCCTTTAGTCTTAACTCACACAACACGCCCTTAGTCTTAACTCACATGCCCCTGACCCCAACAACTGCAATCCACCCCTCCAGGCCAGACTCCAATCCACCAACATTACATGGCTCCATAGACAATCCATAACATTAAAATACATGAGAGTTTTGGGGGACACTACAGATCCTAACCACAGCATTCCACCGCTGGCCTCCAAAAGACTCATGTCCTCTCCAGGTAAAATGCATTCAGTCCTTCTCCAAGAGTCACCAAAGTCTTAACAGTTTCAGCACTGCGAGAGAAATTCCAAGTCCATAGTCTCCTCTGAGATGTAAGACAAATTTTTAGCTGTGAGCTCCTGTTCAAACCAAAGAGTTAAGCACTTCCAACATAAAATGGCACAGGGTAAACATTTCCATTCCAAAAGGGAGGAATAAGGGAATAAAAGGCAATAGGACCAGAACAGTTCCTAAATCTGGCAGGGCAAGTGTTAAATCCTGTAGCTCCATGTCCAGCAACTGGGGTAAATGCTGGTGAGGCATGAACTCCAAGGGGCTTGGGTGGTCCCACCCCTGTGACATTGCTGCTGACTGCAACCTTCATCTTCTCTCCTTGGGGCTGGATCCACTCACGGCCTGCTGCGTTTCTCAGCTGACAATCCATGCTCCTGGCTTCTCCAAATTTTCAGGCTCTCTACTGGACCTTAGGCTTCTCCTTCACAATTTCACACATTGCCCTCCCAGGGGCACACTTCTTGGCCTCCAAGGCCTTCCTCTGAAACCTGGGTGAAAGCCTCCCTGAACCCACAACTCTTGGGCTCTGCAAGCTTGTAAAGCCGGGACTGCATGGACGTCTCCAAGATCCGCCCCTGGCTTGAGCAGTAATCTGGCTCCTTTGTGCCATGGTTGCAGCAGCTTCTGAGTGCCTGGATTGCTGAAGTCTGGGAAGCTGACCTCCAGCAAACACTTCCCTCTTTGGCCCTACAGGGAGTTCTGGGGTAATCTTCACAGGACAAGATCTTTTGCCTTTGCACCCTTTATTTGGTGAAAGGTGGAATCTTGCTAATTCCTGAGTCACTGTGAAGGCCTCCTTCCTCCTTACAGTCCTGATTCCAACTTCTTGGTTTCTGTTTAACATTAGTCTCTTGAACAACCACATGTTTTTCTACTCCAGACTGCGAGCTTTTTACATCTATTCTCTGCCATTGTCTCCTCTCTTTCACTATAAAGCTGGCAGAAAGCCACAAACAGTAGCCATGTAATAGTTTTAACTTCAGTCTGCCTTGAAATTTCCTCCAACAGAGTAAGCAGTCCACCACCCTTAATACCAGTTTCAGGCAAAGTCTCTGGACAAGGGCAAAATGCTGACAAACTTTTTTACCAGAGTGTAGCACACATGGTCTTTAGGCCACTTGCCGATACAGTCCTCCTTCCCATCTGAAACTTCTTGAGCCTGGCCTTTCCAATCCACACTTCTATCAGCATTCTGATCTTCTGAGCTCTGACCAGAATCTCCCCTCAACCTCGGCTCAGAGCACTCCAAAGCTTCTCCGGTTGACATTCTCAAACCCTTCCAAATTCCTCCCGCAAGCCAGTTCCCGGTCTGATTACCAGTCTCCTTTATGATAATTACACTTGCTGATGTTTGATACCCATCACATAATGGACACAGTGTCATTGGCAAGCATTTGAGTATCAGTTATGTGCTTACATCTGGAAACAGCTCTGATAGGATGTATAGTCCAACATTTGGGGAGCAGGATCAGGGGCAGTGGAGCTGGGTAGAGACAGATGATGAGGATTAAATAGTGTCTTCAGTGCTAAGGAGTAAAACAAAGTGCCTTGTCTCAGTGATACCTTCTAGCAATCCCTGTAATGTAGGTACTAGCACCCTAGTTCACATGAATCTCTTGAATTGGACTTTAATCCATTACTTTAGGCTCAGTTTTTTTTTTCCTGTTATAAACAAAGATAGAGTCATGTAACTTGTGATTTTAATACAAGGACTCCTGCATCCACCATGCATGTGTGTGTGTGTACATATACATATGCACACATGCGTGCAGATGTCTGTGTATATATGTTGGAGATCAAGAGCCAGCAAAGGTGGTAAAGGAAAAGTGAGCTGGATCAGTTGGTTCTGATAGGACCTGAGGAAATGCCTAAAAATGTTGGAGGTACCAGGGCTTAACACAAGCCTAGCCAGAGGACTGCCAAAGCTATTTCTGTTAAACCAAATATTTCCTCCTCTTTATCTTCATTCTTCTAAATAGTTTCCATTTTCTGGTCTCAAAAGAAAGTGAATTTTATCCCAGCAGTGTGTAAATAGGTACTCTTTTCCAGACTTAAAATCCTTAAATGATAATAAGAGAATCAGATATCACAGCTGAAGAGCATAATTTTCGATTAAAGTAAGCCAATGTTTGGTGCTTTAATCGCGATGGATTAGACGGTGTGTGTCTGTATGGGGTCATGGGATGCGGTCTGGCTGCTTCCTTCCCTCTGGGCTGCCTGCCTCGGCTTTTTGCTTTTTCTTACCTTGGCTTTCTTGGGCTTTTTGACTTCAGGTTAGCAACCAAGATGCAGCCTGGAGGCACTAGAAGCCCTAGAAAAGTGCTTAACTGCAGTGCTTTCTCCCATGTACACTTTTCCTTTTCCTTTTAAACCATGAGCAAGTGACTGTCTAGCACATGTGGTTTATGCTGAGTGTGAATGATAGAAGCTGCCGCTATTACCAACACGGGGGAGTCACCTAACACTGCGCCTGGACAGGGAGACTCGAGGCTTAGTTACCACATCCTTTGATTCTCTTGAAGTCTGAAATGTTACTTTTCAGGGCTTTGAAGAACAGTTACACTGGGGTCATCCTCAAAAATTTTAATAATAAATATCAGCCAGGATATAACTTAGGAATTAGTCGACGAAGGCTCATGACTTTGTGTCCAGTTAGAAAGGGTCATAGGAGATTGCCTGGTTACAGCTGGCAGGGTGGCTCAGCCAAAGGAGGACTTTCTGTTCACTTGTTGGGAAAACTGGTGGCTCTCAACAAGAGGCCACGTCTGAGTTTTTCATGTGTTTAGAAGGTAACTACTCTTTAATCCTGTTGTCATCTTTGTTTGTTTTGTTTTCAGTATGCGCATCAGCCCTCTAGTTCTTTGAAAACAGCTCCAGCTGAGCTCACTTGAGGCTCTCTCAGAGACTTCCAGTATTATTCATCTGATGTTTTATTGAGCACACACTATGTGCTTGGCATTGTGCACAGGGGTGAAAAAGACAGATATCATCTCTGCCTTTGGAAAGCTTTATGTCAAGGCCAGATCAGCTCTGACACAATCCATCTAAGGACCAGCATTTGGAACTACCATATTTAGGTCATTTTCAAGTTGGCTTTATCAAGAAAAAGCAAACAATGTTCCTTTGAGATATTTATAAAGAAAGAAGAGAGCCTCATGTTCCAAACCAAGGGCAGGGCAGTGCTTGCTTCGCTTATCTCAAGCATGGGAAACCAGGCCAGGAAGTGGCATCTCCCTTTGCAGCATTGTCCTTGGCCTGGGGGTCCTGAACATGAAACATTTCCTCCCTCCTCCTGAGGCCTGGCAAGAACCCTTAGGAGCTGCCACTTGCAGACACCCGGTTAGCCCTTTTTGCCTGATTTCTCCACCTTCATCCCTTCTCCAAGACACCCCCTTTCTGAGTGACAGGCTTAACTGAATACATCTGCCACTTCTAGGGTCTCGGCTCTGTCCTAATACCTGTTCTTTCACTTGAGTCTAATCATGCTACCAGATTATAGACTCTGTGCCTAGCTGAAGCTCAGGCGGAGTTTCTTTCTCAATGGAACAGAAGAAGTATTTTATTCTTGAGATGTTTGCTAGGAAGGTTTGTTGTTTCCACTTAAGAGTCAATGGTGAAGTGATTAAAGATCTTTGATATCCCTTTCCCTGTATATCAGAGGACATTCAGAGAATGTTCAGGAACAATTTTTCCACTGAGTGAAGTATGTGACCCAAAAGGTTACATGTGAATTGATATTTAAAATTCACATATTTAATATAAAGGGGATTGTCCAAACAAGTAGCTATAGGCATCCTGATGCTGAGAAACAACAGTACTCTTGCCTGCTAGGAAAGGCACCTTCCTTAGGTGCAAAAAAGCTTGAGCACTGCCTAAGGATGTTGTTGCAGTTAGAAATTTGGTATCTGAAGTACACTGCCATTTCTGGGGGGAAAGCTATGATGCTATTTGGATAAGGATTGTTGTTGAATTTCTGTTTCTAAAGATTTTTGCTTTCCTTTTGCTTTAATCATAGGCATCAAACCTTGGTCAAACATCATGGAAATTCTGGAAGAAAAAGATGGAGTTGACACAGAACTACTGGTTTATGCAATGACCTTAGTGAACAAGGTTGGTTGATGTATGGTACAGGTTGAATTGTCACCTCAAAAGATATGTTCAAGTCCTACCTCCTTGGGCCTTTGATTGTGATCTTATTTGGAATTAGGGTCTTTGCAAGTATAATGCAGTTAAGATAAAGTCTGTAGAGTGGAGTCTAATCTCTATAATTGGTGTCCTTGTAAGAAGAAGAGCCCCAGAGAGGGGGAGGGTGATGTGATCAAGACTGTGTCCACACAAGGAAGACACCCACATGAAGACAGAGGCAGAGAGGAGCCTGGTACATTCATAAGCCAAAGAATGCCCAGGATTTCCAGGAACTGATCTAGGATGGGACGAGGAAGGATCTCCCTAGGGAGCCTTCAGAGGAAGGATGGTCCTGCTGACACCTCATTACCAGATTTCTAAATTCCTAATGTTTAAAACCACCCAGTGTGTAGTACCTTATTACAGTAGCCCTGGGAAACTAAGGTAGAGTGAAAAATCCTCTAAGAGTCACACTTGATAGACCTCCATCCTGGTGGCTGGAACCGTGGATACAACACTTGTCTTCATAGGAGAAAGCCCTCTGTGTAATACTATGTTATGTGTGTGCACAGGTGCATATGCCTGTGAGGGCCTGTGGGTGTCTGTATGCTTTTGATCTTTTCTAATAAAATCAAAAAGGTGACAGCAATAATTTCATGGCTACTTTCCCAGCAAGATATATTCTAAACACATTTTTCCTTAATAGAAATTAACATGAGTACAGAACAAACTGCAGTGATGATTCAGACTTTAGAAAGATCCAGAATCCTTTCCTACAAGATAATTGGAGCAATATTTCTCTTGATGAACTGAAGTCACATTTGTGGAAAGCAGTATAGTTATGAGAAGCAATTCTGCCACCAGATGGTAAACTACTGTGCCCACTCTATAGCTGAAAGCAGAGTGGTTTGTGCTCTTCTTTGCAAGTAGACTATTGGTACAGAGCAGCTCAGAGTCTGACCAAACTGAGTAGTTTACTATACAGTCTCCATCCGTTGGCTCGGGGCAGCTTTGTTCATTATCTGAGGAGGCATTGCTAAGAGCAAATAAGCATTGAACCATATGCCACCACCAGTGGATCCCAGATAAATTAAACAATTCAACGTGACACTTCAGACTGTAGGGAGCTTTCAAGGAGAGGATGGCCATGTAGGGGGAATGTAGACACAGGGGAAGGTATAATTGGTCTGTGATTGTCAGCTGAAGTGGAATAACAGAACCTCACTCTCCAAATAAAGTTTCTTTGGTAATAATAAGGAATTACAATCTAGGATGCACATGTGATGGCAGCTGTGGGTACATGGGAGGAGGCGGGATAAGGTGAAGCTTCGTGAAGGAAAGAAAGAGTGGTCATTTGATCCTGTTTTGAAGAATCATTTACAGGGATTGTAGCAAGAGTTGGTTCATTTGGCGACAGCAAGTGTCCTTAGCCAAACTCCTTGTCTGGAATACAGCAGTTTTCAGAAATTCCTTGGATACTTCTTAACATAGGCATATGTGCATATTCATGGCTTCCTGGCCCCATTTTGCTTGAATGTGACACAGATAACTCCGTTTTGGTACCAACGACTCTTACAAAGATTTATTTTAATAGAATCGGTGAAAAATTATTCCAAAGGAGAGGATTCATATGTCACTGCATAAAATTATAAACAGTCTTATTTGTAAGATGAAAGCCACAAATCATAGCAAAAGGCAAATGACAAGCTGGAAAATTGTTTGCCAAAAAATAGGGCAAAAACTTTAAATATATTAATGCAGTAGAAGAATGAAAGACATTAAGCCAACTAAGAATAAAAGGAATATAGAGTGTAGCCCCAGATTACATTGGCAATAATTACTTCTAATAAAATATCATTTGTTGATGAGTGCGTAGGAAACTCTCCTACAGTCCTGATGGAACACAGGCATAGCTTTTCTGATGAATGATCTTAAGAATTCTGCTTCTATTTCCAGATTGATTTGTGAACTTACTTTACTATGTGATATGAAACAACTCTTTTTTTTTTTTTTTTGAAGAGTAAGGTCATCTGTTTCCTGATCTTTTCAGTGGCTGATCTTATTTTGTGAAACACCAAGTTCAGTAAAAATGGAAATTTTCTGCAGAGTTATCCACCATGACATTAGTCATTTGATTGTTAGAAACTGTGCCCTGCTGTCCTTAGGATGGTGGTAGACACCCAGATGGCATGGGCACTCTATTGTCAGTCTCTGGGAAGAAATCGGTGCGTGTCACCCTCTGCTGGACATCAAGTGGCATTAAAAGTCCAGGAATTTCTTGCTACTCTCACCTTCTCTGCTCCTCCTTCCACCTCATCCTGTGGTGTTCTGCCTACGAGCAGCCAGAATAGTCCTGGAGGATGTCCTTCAACTGGACCCCTTTCCTTAAAAATGTCAGTAGACCACTGTTTGTTTTGTTTTGTTGAGTTGGAGTAATGTTTATTGCTTCAGTGAGTAAAATACTCTAAGATACCAAACCAAATAATGAATTGAAATGTTCATAGGGGTCTGGAAAAAAAAAAAAAACAGACTCTGAAATCTGGGAAATTATATTGCAAGTTGGGTGGTTTCTAACTGGTATTGATTTCACAAAATAAACAGTGGCATATTAATGTGGAATTTAAAAACAATTGACATTTTCATGACAAAACAAGGCTACTAAATCCTAGCCTGCTGAGGCTGAAGTCATTGTCCTTGCTAACTGGGGACATTAACCAGACTCACTAATCCCACCTCCCTCCCTCTCTCTCCCCACCCTCGTTTGCACACATCTTCAGAAGATCTGAGCGCAGGTCAGAAACTAACCATTTCTCACCCTGCAGGTTGAAGTAATAGAGTGCCATGTCTTGACCCAGCTGAGTGGCCTGCAGGGAGAAAATACTGCTGGTAGGAGAGGGTCACTGTGGACCATCTTACGTAATGGATGGGAGAGATGAGTCACAAGAGAGGTGACTCTTAGGCTGGCTGAAAGAATTCCCAGAAGGCAGGACCCAGACAGCCCCATGAAGGGGAGCTGTTTCCGTAGGGCCAGGAAATAATTCACCCGCATGGGATTTAGGCATAGTAGTTATTTTTGTTTAACACTTGCTATGATTGCTTTTTAAATGCCATGCAGTAAAATGGACTTTTTCTTTTGGTATGCAGCTATATGTGTATATAGATGGTCAATATATCTCCCTCCTCCCCCTCTAAAATCTAACGTTCTCTTTTTATAGTGTCATCAGGACTCCCCATTCATGACTCTCGGAAATAACAGATTTATTCTTTTCTCACTATCATTTTGTCTTTTCAAGAATGACAAGTAGGCCATACAGTATAGAACCCTTCGAGACCGCTTCTTTCGCTCAGCGTAACACCTCTGGGCCTCACCGGCGTCCTGTGTGTATCGAGGTCCTCTCCTTCCTGATGCTGCGTAGTATTCTGTTGCAGGGACGCGTCGCAGTTTGCTTATCCATCACTCATGGAAGGAGATTTTTAGGTGCCTCCAGTTCTTGGCTTCCGCAAATGCTGCTGCTGCTGTGAATATTGGGCACAGGCTTTGCCATATGGGTTTTATCCTACATGCAAAGATTTGATGGAATCATTGCAAACCCAGGGAGAAGAAAAATGTCCAGTAGCACAGTCTTCCCTCAGATGGAGATGCCTGTAAGGAATTACTTGTCACGGGAGCTGGCAAGACAACATTTGAGACAAAATGGGCTGGAAGGGCGCCATGTGTCAGGGAGCTGGGTGACATCTTATGGCCCCTGAGGACAAAGGCATCAAGAAACATTTGCATCATGTACATTTTAGTGAAGCGGCCACCGCTGCCAGACAAAGGCAACTTAGTAGTGAGGATGGCAGGGTAAAACTGGGAAGAGAGGACTAGGAACAGGTGGAACTGGGGAGAAATTAGCCACGCATAGTAGAGAATCCACTAAAAATATATGAGCATGTACGGATTCACGTCCTCCTTCTGCACAGGAAGAAACAGACACTATTCATGGTGAAAGCCACCATCTCTTCTGCAGCCATGTGTAAGAGCTGGAGCGTGCACAGCACCTCCCTCCCCCCCACCCCCAGGCTTGGTTCAAACCCACATTTGCCCAGTGCAAAGGACAGATGACCTCTTTAACCCATTGGGTTGGGGCTTATTATTGAGCAAGGGCTCACTGACTCTGTTTAGTTCTTTAAATCCAAATATTCATTTAGCAGTAGTCCCTCCTATTCTTAACTTGCTAAGGCAGTGGAGATTAGGTCTTTTATTTTAGTTCTCTGGAAACTCTTAAGTGCAAGGACCTGAGTTCACTCCAGGCCAAAAGAAGCTGAAGACGGAAAAGCAGAGAGGTGAACAGATGACCAGAGCTGTGTGCCCTCACTGGCCCCGCTCTGTGCACGAAGTTTTGGTTCCTACCCTAGATCCTAGCGTCCACTTGCTGTCTTTGTGGTGGCCTCGCCCTGGCCTCATACTGTGTTTTTCTTTCCTCATCCTCTAACAAGTTCTAGAGCTTTTACCCAGAACAAAATTTGAAGTTGCTCTCATGATGAGATTCTTTGAATGATTGTGTAATTTTCAAGGTGTCTCAGTGATAAGAGTTGCCTTATAATGCACCGTTTGATGTCACGATGACATGTGCTTTTGCATGTAGCCATGTACCCATGAGTACCTGCTTACTGCAACTTCTGATTTATGGTCTCTACTATATGTCTTGTTGGACTTCTGAGTAAACTGTTTTATAACTGTACTTGTTAGTTCCTGATCCCTGTCTTGGTGCTTTGAACCCTCCTCAGTATAAGAAAGAAAAAGCCATTATTTGGAACACGGAGACATTGCATCTAGAACAGGTAGCCCTCAAAAAAGAAGTGTCAGAGAAGCTGGAATTGGGAAATGATCCTTATGGGACTGTTGGCCTTAGGTCTTCTGAGGCAAGTTTAAACAAAATAATTTTTAAATGTATATGGTGGTTAGAAATGCATAGATGGTAAGAAGGAAATAAAGGCCAGCATGTGAGATTCCAAGCCAGAGTTCTTTGTGTGGAATGCAGGAGTGTGTATGGACAGGAGACTGAAGTGGCAGCTCTGAGCCAGAGTCTTATCCTAGCATCTTCAGTGGCTTCCTGTTGCCTCTGAAAATTTTTTCCCTCTTCCACCTTCTGTCTCTCATTTGTAAGATAAGGGGTATATAGTTAATGTCCTTCCAGTTGGTGAGCAGGTGCCTAGTCTGAGATATTCTCCTTCTGTAAGCAGAGGCAGAAACCAGTGATAAGCCAGGTTTTTTCTTTCTGAGGTTGTGTTTTTTTTTTTTTTTTCTTAATTGCTACTTGGAAATGTCTCGTGTTTCCCCCTGTTTTGTAGAGGCTCTATTTAAGTAAAAGAAAACCATGAAGTTATTATATTACTGACTCTGGTTGTTGGTATATTGATCATGCCAGAGTTTCTAAAAGTGAAGTATAAATTGCCACAAAGTTAACAGCACAGAATAAGGCATATTTATCAAATCACTGTGTTATGGGGCAGAAGTCTAGGAATAACCTCACTGGGTCATCTGCTCAGAGTCTCCCAAGGCTGCAGTCAAGGTGTTGACCAAGGCTGTGGTCTCTTCTGAGGCATGGCATCCTCTTCCAGGCTCATGTGACTGTGGACAGAGCTCATTTCCTTACAGCTATAGAATTCAGGGTGGCTTGCGTATTTCTTGGAGGCCAGTAGAATAATCTCTTTCCAGTTTTTGAACTCAAAGAAGACCTAAGCCCTCTTTTACAGGACTCTTCCAGTCATCAACAAAGACAGTTTTCTGTTTCTGTTTTTGTAACTCAGATCCAGTGAGTTGGATCCCTAATGACATCTACAAATGCCCTTCACCTTGCTATAGGGAAAAATCCAACCATAGGTGTGATATCTTGTCACAGAGTCTCCAGCCCACACTCGAGTGATGGGGATCCTATAGCACATGTGTCCAAAGGGCAGGAATCTTGAGCTCATTGTCCTAGCCCACTAAGGAGGTTATCTTTTCCTTGATTGAATTTGCCATCTCTTTTGCCTTGTTCCATATTGTTGTATTTGAAGCCATTGGGTACGTCATAAAAATGGCTTCAGTGCCTTACAACAGTTCCTTCTAAGGTGTGTCCATTTTGGTTCTTTTTTTCCTCCAGACGTTGGCAGGATTACCAGACCAAGATACCTTCTATGACGTGGTGGACTGTCTGGAGGAGCTAGGCATTGCTGCGGTGTCCCAGCGACACTTGAACAAGAAAGGAACTGACCTGGACTTAGTGGAGCAATTTAACATTTATGAGGTACCACAATGTGCCTTTTGTTATTCGTTGTGTGGCTTAAGCAAATGCCAAAGGCTGATGTCGCATGTAGATGTGGGTTCTGAGTGTGATGCAAGAGCACATACATCACAGGGAATTTGCTAGAAATGCAGGTTCTCAGGTCTCACGCAGGCCTGTTGAATCAGAAACTCAGGGAGCAGAACCCAGCAATTAGTTCTGAGGCAAGCTCTCTGGGAGAATCTAATGCATATTAGTGTGTAAGAACCTTTGTTATAGGGTAATCTTGGAACAATTTTATTTTACCCAAAGGATAAGGTAAGAGAAATTGATACTCGGAGACAATACAAACTGACTCAATTGTTATTTTGCTTCGTGTGTGTGTGTGTGTGTGTTCTGCACCCTCTCTTCAGCTCACAGGTAAGCAAGGGCTGAAGAAAAAAGAAACTCTGCCTTTTCATTTTTTTGTGTGTGTTGCCATTTCAGTGTAAGTAGTTGGCTAATCGGGGAAACTGCCATGGTGGGAAAGGAAAGGATAGGCTCCTTGGGTTGTCATCTCTCTACATCCTCCTTCAGATACAGTTCAGATGGAATCACGGCTCTCAGGTTGTGACACCCCGCCTCTCATCTGTAGGCCTCACTGACTCATATGTATCATGTGCTAAACTGGGGTTCTGTGCTCATGAACAACAGGAGTGGCAGACATGCGTATGACTGTCTCCTTTGCCCACACACATACTCCACAGTGCTATTGAACTCTACTGCCAGCACAGATTGACAGACAAAAGTAATACAAATGTCAACAAAAGATCACTAAATCAAGCACAAGTCCTTTCTAAGTTTGAGCCTCACGTAGCTGCACAGTTTGTACACCTATGTTGCAGGTTTTGCTCTGGGTTTTGTATCTTAGTTTCATGGCCTGTTGACCTGAAAAAGTAGAATATTTTGCCTGTGTGCGTGAACACCCATGTAAGTGAATTCTTATTTTTCTTTTGACTTATTTCTGAACTTGTTGCTATTAAAGAAAAATTTCAAGCACCCATAATCTAGGTTTTGGGTTGTTTTCGAACCAAGAGCATTGAAAGACATCACCAGCTCCTTTTTCATTTTTAATTGATTTATTTTTGAGACAGGGTCTTGCGCTACAGTCCAAGCTGGTTCTGAGCTCACGGTGTAGCATAGGCTGGCCTTGAGTACACAGCAGGCCTGCTGCGTCAGCCTCCTGAGTGCTGGGATTGCAGATTGCAGACTGCACCGGCATACTTGCTCTCCTTTTTTTAGTTTTTACTGAGAAGGTTTTACTAAATTGCTTAGGCTTAGCTTGAACTTACAGTGCTCCTGCCTCAGCTTCCAGAGTGCTGGAACTGCTGTATGTTCTAGTTTTAATACTTAGAAAACTGCCACTCAGAGGTGTCCTTGATAGTCCCTCTGGTATTATTTCATGTCCTGTGCTCCCCCCAACCCCGATTCTCTTGCCACTCTTTATGGTTTTCCCTAAAACAGCTTAATCCTGTGAGTTAACACTGAGGATAGTTAGTGTCAAATTGGAACTAACTGACGAGATGTCTTTCAGTAGGTTGCGGAAGTGCATATGAAGTGGAGAGAGGTCTGGGGCGTTCCTTGCAAATCCCGGGGCATTTCCTCATGCATCAGACATGTGCTTTCTCATCCAGAACAACAGGTCTCTAAATGACACTCACAGGTCACCTCGCCTGTCGAGGAATATTCAGTTATGAAATATTTCTATGTGATAGCTCAGAGAACACAAATCATAAATCTGTAAGTTCTGAGTTTATTTACTATAAATAATTCATTCATCAGATGTCGTGGACATCTTACCGAGGTTACTCCAGAACTAAGAACTCTTAATAAATACACTTTGTCAATGAGGCAGTCTAGTTGTTGGCATGTTTGTAACAGATTGGTCAACAGACTTGCCTTTTTTTCCCTGGAAACATCTTCCCTGTAAGAGTAGTCAGAGGTACGAGCCAGGTGCTTTACCTCCTCCTTTCCGGTATCTTTCTACCCAATGTATTAATTTTGCCCACCCACTTTCAAATTTTATATAAATGACATTGTATGATTTGGGTGCATCTACAGTGTGCCCCTTTGCTCAGTGCTTATGAGGTGTAATGAGCAAGAGTACTTGTTTTTTTATGATGCTGATACAACAGTGATGTTCAAACTGACAAAGATGATGTATGCAGAAATGTAGATCTCCATCTTTGCCGATGAATTGATTACAGTTTACTTATATGCTCTGCTCTTAATGGATGTAGGCTGCCTAGCGATTTTGATGCCTCGGCAGACATGCTGCTACCGGAGTTTTTTCGTTGAGTGTGTACACTAGTTGAGATGTTTAGTTGTTAATTTTACTCGTACTGTATAAAAACATTTGAAAGTTTTTCTTGTTTCATTATGCCATGGAAAAATTCACATGACATTCCATCCTCTGTTTTTTCATGGTTTGTTAGAATTCCCTTGGAAAATTGTGTGTTCCTGAGAGGAGTGAGTGTGTCCATGTATATCAATGGTGAACGTGCAGAGATCTTTGCTACATATTTTTCCAATGGAACTTGTTCTGTTAAACTTTTGTCTTTAATGTGATCAATTTTGCTAAATTATAATTTTGTATATATTTTAAGCTCATTAGGAAAGATAGATATAGTCTTATTAATATTTTACTTTTTAAAGTCATTTTTCCTTTGTTATTTCTTACTTTGTGCTTTTACTTTTTCCTTTTTAATCTTCAGATTAACTAGTGTGTTTATTTTGTTGATTTTTCCCCCACAAACAATAATTTATATTTTTATATCTGATGTGTTCTGCTTCCATGTTTTATAACTCAGTATATTTTGCTTCATCTAGTTTACTCTGTTCTTATTTTTCTAGACTGTTGGGTTAGATATTTATTTTTCATAATTTAATCATCTTTGCACTTCTGTAATATCTACTTGGTCATATTATCATTTTTAAAAAGTGTTATTTTGTTTTATATGAAGATTTTTATACCCGTATTCATAATTGAAATTGGCTGATTGCCACCTCCACCTTCCTTAACCTTTGTACCTTCTCACTACCCTCATTTTGAGTGGATTCTTAGAGTAGGCTCATAAAAGAATGCCTCAGTACTCTTGCTCCTCACTCCTGGTGGCTACCACATATGGATGTCTCCAGGGTACATCTCTGGATCCCTCCTCCTCAGGGTCCCTTCTCTGAGTTCTCTTTCTCTGTTCCCTTTCTGTCAGTGTTGAGGTGTTCTTATCAGACCTTCTCTCAGTCTTCATGAACCCCTATCATTAATGGCTGCCTGCTTGACTGTCTTCCAGGTTGTTGTCTTACGTTTCATTCATGCATTCATTTGGAGCTCGTTGTGTGTCACACACTCTGCTGGGACAGTAGAGAGAGATTAAAGACCGATACCTGCCCCTAAAGAATCTGCATCCTATGGTCTAAGGCAACTAGGAAAACAGTTCTCTGGGAACTAAATTTGGTGGTACAGAGGAATGAAGAGGACACCAGGGAATCTCTGACTATGTCTGCCACGTCTACCAGAAAACCACATATGAGATACCATGACACCCTAAATGAACCCCTTATTGTCCTCCCATGATAGAACAATAAAATCCTGCGTAACTTCTCCTTCCTCTATTTTTAGTCACCTAGTCACCCATATGCCTATAAGAGACTCTCACCCATGTTCCTATAGATAGCCCCTCATCTTCACCAACACTCCTGTGACTAACCCCAATAAGTGCATTGGCTCTCCAAACTGGACTTTGGTACAGTGATTACTTTGGCCTCTTGGCTGTGCCTGTATCTGGGGTGAAGAGCCATTGGTGTTCATGGCTCCTCAGGAAAAGCTGTTCCCACAACACTGGTTCCTCTGCCTTTCCAAATAACAGTCTCCAAAGTTGGGAATTGCCCTGTCTTGGGACGCTTTCTCTATCCTGTGTTCTTACCCATGTCCCAGCACTTAGAAATTTGATTACTGTTTTAATTACTTATCTTGGTGCTGTGAAAAAATACCCAACATCCACATTTAAGAGAGGAAAGATTTATTTAGCTCACAGTTTTAGAAGGTTTCAAACAGTCTAGTCATGGGATTGTGGGGCAGCCGGCAGCTGTGGAGATCCCTGGCAGAGACACAGGCTGGAAACCTGTTCACCCCCTTGCACACAGAAGCCAAGTGAAGTGGGAGCCAAGATGAGGAGCTTTCCCAAGAAAAGGCAGCAACAATGTTTCTTCTTCCTTCCTTTACTTAGGAGCCTTGCTGCTATCCACCCCCTCACCTCCAATAGGGAGGGTGCCCTTCCATCGTTTCCTGGTTCACAAGTCAGTAAAAAAAAACTCCTGAAAGCTCTGCTTTGGGCACCCCGCAGTCTCAACTAGTTGATACAATTCCTCCAGGTCAGACCCAGAACATCTGTCCCTTCCTATGGATAATACTCAGTTCCCAATACATGAGGCCTTTGGAGCACGCTCACGTCCAGACCATAACAATTACCAAAGAACTATACCGGTTTTCCTCCTCTCACTATCATTTCCCTAGCGCTGGCCCTCATCCTTCTTGCCTGGACTGTTGATGAGTCTTCTTATTCCTTCATTTATCTTTTCCCCCACTCCATTCTGCAAAGCTTTATTGAGCACCCTCTGTGTGCTGAGAACTCGTCTATACTCCCAGGGAGACAGCAGTGAACAAGACGTGTGACACTGCCACCCTGAGGGAACATACATTATAGTGGGGTGCAGATGGTGATCAAGTACCCAAGTGCGCACAGCATTTGAAACTGTATGCACGCCTGCAAGGAAGAGACAGGTGCCGTGGAGGTGAGAAGCTGAGGCAGTGGCAAGGAAGGCCTGCCTCAAGGGGCTCCTGAAAGAGGACAGGAAGGAGAGAAGAGCACTGAGGGATGCGCAGCAGGTGGGGG
>PVKB01003267.1:0-177530 GCA_004027205.1 Ctenodactylus gundi | reverse complement strand
AGCTGGGTGGCCTTCTTGTCTCAGTGGCTTTGCCTGTACCCTTCCCAGGTGCCTCTGAATTTTAGCTACACTCAGCTTCCCCTTTTTGTTGGACAGGAAGAGCTGATCTTGTGGGGAGCTTTCCTTGAACCCTTTTCTTCCATCAGCATACTGTTCTCTGGCTAGCAAACTTCTCTTCCTTCACAAGTTCCCCACGAGGTCACCTTCTCCATGAATCATTTCGGATGAAGCAAAAGGGGCCCCTGCTGCTTGTCCCTAGCTCCTGTTATTCGTTATTGATGCATACCTTGAGTATGTCTACACCTCTGGCTGGCCATTCTCAGGACATACTGTCTGTTCCTCTTGAAGCTGCTCTAAGTGATATGTCTCATCTGCTTTGTGGCCCCCAAGCCCAGCAGCACAGCCTCCCGGAGAAGTTCAGTCAGGGCTTGGGTGAAGGTCTCCATCAGATATCACACATTTTATGATCATATTTGCAGATACTGGGTTGCAGAAAGGGTGTGGCTTAATCAGAAAACAGCTACCTTCAGGGGAATAATGCTGTGACTAATAACTCAAGGTGACAAGTGAATGCTTCAGGAAGCAGGCACAGTCAGGATCTTCATTCCATTCTGAGAGTTAATACATTTTTTAAAAAAATATTTACTGCCACAAGGCAGCCAACTTCGGTAAATGCTGGGGCAGCAAGAAAGCCTACGTGCAGAGCCAGTATTTTCTCACAAAAGACTTTGAAAGTTCTCAAGTGCCTGCAGAGAACTTGAGTAGACTTCTAGAATTCCTTTCAATAGGAAAGATGTCTGGTGGCCATATGTCCCGGGCAGGCCCAATTTCATGTAATTTAATTCCATTTCAGAAAGGTGATTTGGTCCATGTTTAATTAAATTCATTTGAATTTTTATAGCTTCATATGATTTTTCAAATACATAAATGACCAAAATAAAAAAATCTTTTATCAGATTACATGTTATAGCTTTTGGTTCTGAACATTTGGTCTCTGTGAGGGGGAAGGCGCCTGAGAGCTAAAGAGTTTAAGGATGAAAAATAGCTGCTGCTTTTAGGACTAGTTATCTAATAGATCACTTAGGATTCTTCCCTTTCGCAGGTGATAAAATAATCAGTACTAGTTATCTCTTGCTATGGAACAGTTACTGGTCATGATTCTGTGGGTCATGAATTTGGGTCTGATCCCACTTGGGAGTTTTCCTGCGGCTGCATTTATCTGGTGTCTTGCCTGGGGTACTTGGTCCAAGATGTCCTCATTCACCTGGACTGGAGTTGGATGCTGGCTGTTGGCTAAGCCATGTGTTCAGCAAGCTTGCCCACACTTCACATGATAGCAGCATTTGGAAAGGCAAAGCCTAAATAGAAATACTTTTCAAGACTCTATTGGCATCATGTCCGTAGAACAAGTCCCATGGCCAAACATAGATTCTTTGTGGGAGAAGATGACACAGAGTGAGGTGGCCATCAGCTAATTCTGTGACAGTTGGCTACAACCTGTCATAAGCACAGATACTTAGCGAAATGTTAGTGCACTGGTAACTAAAAGTTGAATTAAGAAGATATAAGGTAGTCTTATGGAAGAGGATTATATATGTTATAGAAAGATGGCTGCCTGCCATAGACCTTGGTGGTGTATGATGACAGAAATTAAGGAGATGGTAATGGTTTTTTTATATCATTCAAGGGTATTCACATTGCTGGGGTTAGTTTAATGGTAAAACATGTGCTTAGCATACACAAGATCCTGAGTTCAATCTCCAGCACCCAATAATACTAATAAAAATATTTAAATTATTAGACATTTGATCATATTAGGAAATTATTTTAAGTGTAACAATGATATACTGGTTATAATTTTCAAAAATTTTTATTTTAGAGATATGTGTTAAAATATTTGAAGATGAAATGATATGATCTTAGATTTATGTTAAAAAATATAGCTCATAAGATTGAAGGCAAAGTGTGGGGTAGAAATTGGAGGTTGACCATAAGTTGCTAACTTTCAAACTACCATGAGTGATGAGCACATGACAATCTACTCTTGTTTATAATAGTGAATGTCTGATAATTTCCACAATAAAAGTTAAAAAGATTGTCCAAAAAGTAAAAATGAAATTATCACATATATGATTAAACAACCCCACTTCTGTGTTTATCCAAAAGAACCAAAGTTAAAATCATGGGGGCAAATTGATTACTCCTCTGTTCAGTGCAATGCTTTGCATAATAGCCCCAGTATGAGCACTACCTAAATGTCCATGGATGGGTAAGTGGGTAAAGAAAATGTGCTCTGTATTCAGACTTTAAGAAAGGAAATCTTGATGTTGTAGCAGCATGGATAAACTCAGAAGATATTATGCCAAGTGCCATAGGCCAGCCACAGCAGGACAAGTGCTACATGATTCTGCTTACACAAAGGAGTTTGAATTGCTAGACCCAGAGAAGCAGAGGAATGGTGGCTTCCCAGGGCTGGTGGGAAGGACAGATTTACAGCTGCTAATCAGCAGGCACAAAATTTAGTGAAGTGAGATGAGTCAGTTGTAGGGAGCTGCTAAGCAACCTCACCTCTGTGCTTAACCACATTGTCTTGTGCCCTCAAAATCTAGTGAGAGGGTGGATCTTACACTGTGTGTTCTGATCACAATAAAAAGAAAAGATATTTCAGGATACAAGATTTGGTTTGTTCACTAGACAGTAGAAATGGTTGCAGAATTTGCCATAGCCATTGTTAAACAGTTCCTAGCTGGCTTCTTGTTAAATTGGCGTATATTGGTAATGGACTCTGAACCCTCTGTGCTTCTCACCTGGGGTTTCGCTTACTGGAAGAGTTAGGGGGCATTTGATGAGGGCCCAGGGGCTGAATCCTGGCATCACCTGGCAGCCATTAGAGCTCTCTGCAGGGATCCTGCCACAGCTGGCTCCCCTGGAGGACACTCACTGCGCTTGTAGTTGGTCAGGTCTGACAGTTGTGGATTCTGCATAAGCCTTCGACTGTTCTTTCCAGGTGTTTCTAGCTTTTTGCATTCTTGACTTCAAGTTAGGTGCTCCCGAGCATCTGAAGAGTTTTAAAATGTGATATGGCCCTGAATGTGGAAGGAAAGTCTCCCCCTCTGTCATCACTGGGCCCTCTACAAATATTACTATAAAGTGGAAACTATGTATGAATGCCAGCCCCAGATTTCATGGTGTATTGTACTTGACTGCCAAGCTTGGGGCTGCTATTGGGTCTGCTAGGATTCTGGGACCATTTGTCCCCCCTGCATTCTTTGCTTTTCTTTCTTTTTCTTTCTTTTATTAAGACAGTAGGTGTTTTGTCAAGGATCTGAACTTTAGAAATCTCCACATGAATTCTAGTTCAAAAATTTCCCAGAGTTTTCATTTAAACTTTCTGATTGTCTTCCTCTTCTTTAACATGAAAGTGGATGTTTGTGGAGCTTCTTTTTTGAAGCTTCTCGGAAAGGAATTGTGAGCAGAATGTTACTTGATCCTTGGATCTCTGGGGTTAGACAAGGAGTTAGAAATAGCTGAACTCCACGTTAAGCCCTAATCTTATCATTTCAAATGCGTGTTTAATAAGAAGCAGGATCAGCCCTTCAGGTCAGAGTAAGTTCAAATGGTCTAGAGATTTTATGTCAGAAATGAAGAAGAAATTATTGACGAGGAATATTAAAAAATACTGCCCTTGGTTAGGTGTGTGGTCTTCCTCAAATATTACTCGTGGAATGTGTTTTAAAATTTCAAAGCTGAGATTTAACCAAGTGCATAATTTCATTACTAGTTCTTACAGTTGCTATTGAGAAAGGGACTCCTAAGAAACAGAAGTGTCAATCAGACTTATTAAGATAGAGCTTTAGGGAAACTTTCATCAAGTTTTCCTTCAACTCTCACAAAATTATGTGACTGGTGAATTCTAGGGAGTCAAAATATTCAAAATATTTAGTTGCTCTTATATATCTTGAGTAATTGTTATGAAATGGATGTCACATTGATGGAATCAATTGCACTAGCCACATGGAGCTTGAGGAGGGCAGAGTGGGGGGCTGACAGTGGTAGTGGATGCACTCCTGTTTGCAGGCTGTAGGTCTTGGATTCTGATGGGGCCCTGGGGAAGAGGTGACCATCTGAACCTCAGCTAGGTTTGTCATGTTGGATGGACAGAGATGTGAAATTTTTGGACACAGGCAATTGATTTTGCAGTAGTCACTTTTGCTGTCGCACTTGAGACCACGTGACCCACAGTTTCTGCATCAGAGAGACTTGGATTTCGTGGAACCTGATACAACTGAGTTGCAAAATGGTCTAACCTATTCCTTCTGTGGAATGGAGCAGTTTGCGGGTGATCTGGGACATTTCATCTGAGAATATAGATAGGGGAAGGGCAGCCGTTATTTCTTGAGTACCAGCCCCAGAGAAACTCTGTCCTAAATGCCTGATACCAGTTTCCTTATCACAAATCTGCAAGTACAGTACCGTTATTCTCACAAGGTGGGCCAGAGAGAGGAGAAGTAATTTGCTACATGTACCACTTGGTTCATTAGTGACAGTCAGCACAGACACCATGGTCTTGTCAACACCCAAACTGGTCCTCTTTTTAGTTCATGTAGTCATAAAACAAATGAAAGAAATCAGAGATGTAGCTACACATAGCCTGCAACTGGGGGAAGTGAGCAGATCTTCCTGCCCGAGGCAACTGGGGGAGCTTGCAAAGGTACAGAAGGTCGATGCTAACAGGGGGAAAGGAGCCTCAGAGTAGAATGGAGGATAGCGCAAGACCAGGAGCTGGGCAAGATGAGCCTCTGCAGGGGGTACTGACTAGACATGGTACTGAAATATCCCTTGAAAGAGACTAGGGGAGAAGGCTATGGTACTCATTGGCTCTCCATGAAAAAGTGGCAAAATGCAAGATAGTGACCCTGGGTACAAAAATGCACCATTTAAAAAAGCCATTAAAATGTACCTTTATTCTAAAGGTCTAGTTTATTTCTGTTGTGTGTGTATTTGCGACTACATGTGTAGGATTTCAGCCCTGAGGCCTTGACAGAAAGCCTAATCGGGCAACAGATGTCTGTCAGGACTCTGAAATCAAACAACATGCACTAATCGAACTAGTCTCCTCAGAAGGGTTTCCAGGAGAGGCTACTTCTCGCTCTCCTGGCTCTCGTGGCCCTTACCTCTTCTGTGCTATCTGAGTACCCTCTTGGGGAAAGGCAGCTCGGGAATGATCAGGGTGCTGCTCCACTAGGCGTCAGGAAGGTCTCTGATTCCCAGACTGGAAAAGAGCCACAGCTGGGCAGAGAAAGATGAAGGCCGGGAAACAGACACGTTGAGTTAAGGGCAAGCTAGATCTCATATGACGGCAGGTGTTTCCCAGACTTCTTCATGACATCAGTTGTCCCTTTTCTATTCATTGGGTTGGAAATGTGCAGCCTTTCAGTTGTATCCTGTGCTTGGCCTTTAGACAACTGAGACTGGGAAGACATTGCAGAAAAGCGAAGTCCTGCCATTGGGGGATGGCAGCATTAAGTTCACTTTAGGGTGAGCTCAGCATGCAAGGTCACTGCCACGATCTGGGAACTTTTAAATAGGACCTTGCCCTGTGTCTTAGTTAGTTTCTCTTTGCTGGGACAGAATACCCACCATCTATGACTTCAGAGAGGAAAGGTTTATTTTAGCTCATGATTTCAGGAAGTGTTAGCGCATTCATGGGTGAGCAGCAGTTGTAGAAGTACATGGTGGAGACCTACCCAGAGAGAAGCTGTTTACGTCATGGCAACAGGAAGCTGAATGCGGGAGGGCCAAGCTGCTGTATACCTTTCCAGGTTGTGAACCAGTGATCCACCCCTTTGGACCAGGCCTCACCTCTTAGCAACACGTGGGATCCATAGATATTCCACAAAATTCAAATGTGTAAAACTCTTGGGGGTAGGAGGAGGCGTTCCAGACCCAAATTATAACACCCTGGGCACGCTCTGCTCTTTCAGGCGGCACTCAGGCACGAGGATGGTGATGAGACAGCAGAGCTGCCTCCCAGTGGGCTCCGGGACCGGAGGAGGGCCAGCCTGTGCGCCACTGGCAGCGGGGGCGAGCACCAGGGCCTGGACCGCAGGAGGAGCCGCAGGCACTCAGTGCAGAGCATCAAGAGCCCCTTGTCGGCCCCCACCAGCCCCTGCTCCCTGTCAGCTCCCACCTTCAAGCCCAGCCAAGTGCGAGAACTCTGTGAAAAGTAAGTATGGCGCTGGTGATGGGGAGGGGTGCAAAGGTCCTGCTGAAAAGGGGCAGAGAGGCTACCAACACTCCCCTCCTTACTGGAGAGTTGGGGCCCCTTCTCTGCTCTTTTCTACCGTTACATTATTACCCCTATAGAACTTCCTTGGCAGGGTGGCTCCTGGTGGCATGCACAGGCTTGATGCTACCAACCTCATGAGCCTGCCTTTACCCATCTGTGTTTTTAAATTAGTAGTATTTCACCTAATATCCAGCTGCAAAAGCTGTTTTATAAAATGGAAAAGAATCCAAAGTGTATAACTAGAAATAAATGGTGTGCCACCACAGAGATGCGAGACGGGAGGATTCTGTGATGGTACGAATGATTGAGTCTGTGTACGTTTCAAACGTTTATCCAGCTCTGTATTTCGGTAAATACCAATTCCATCACTTAGTCATTCAGCAAGCATTTTAATGGTTAGTCCTCACCACTGTAGGTTAAGTCTATTCAAAGGCATAAAGGTGTACACATGGAACAGATACGGTCTTTTTCCTTACGACCCTCATCTCTGGGCTGGTAACATGAATGAGAAAGGTAAGTAAGAAGAAATAGAAAAATTGACAATATTGTGTGAAATTTATGGAGGCTCAAATTATGTTTGGTCAAATCCCTGGGAACTCAGAGTAATTCTGAAACACACAGATACAACCCAAAGAATGGCCATACTCTTCTAGGGCCTGGGTCCTGTTGTTCCTGAGTAGATGCTGTCAGCTTCCTGAGAAGATGGCCTTTGTGGACCAGCTCAATGCCTCAGGGCCAACTCCTCTGTTCACGTCTGGGCAGTGCTATGGCATTTGGCTAGAGCATCTCCCTATAGAAATGGTCCTGGGACATGACCACATTTTAGTCACCTGCCTGCATGGTAAAGACAACTCAAAATAAGTTGGATGACCTTAAGAAAACTGGTCGTTCAGATGTAGTCCTCTTCCCCATGGCTGAGGAAATATACCCTCTCTATTACCGTATTCTGTGGTACTCATGGAATCAAATGGGTGTGCGGAGGCCATGCACTACGTTGCCTGCTATCTAGGAAGGAGAAGGCGTATGTGGTCTGAGCGTGGTACCCGTGGTTCACATTGACATCTCTCTCCCTCCTCGCACCGGGGGCCCTCACTCTGTAGATCCTTTCTGTTTCTGAGTCTGTATGCAGACAGGTGCATTTTCGTGAAAAGAAGAGCAAAACTTCCCAACAGTGAAGAGTGAGAACATTTTTCATGCGCATCACGTTTTGTGATTGAGGATCTTGAGCAAACTCAGCTACTGCTTAGACAAAAGCCACCTGGAACATCTTGCTGGCAATGTTCCTAATCAATAGCTGGAGATTTTAACATGGAGAATTCTTTTTGAAATTCCATAATGAACAGAACAATCTATATTTAACACCACCGAAGATTATGACTGTGGAATGGAGGTGGGCCTCGTCAATGGTCCTTGTTTCCTTGCGCTACCTGTTTTGTGACGTTTGTTCCTGGTCTATTTTGTTTTCTGTTACTCTTTTTGGAGGTGCTGGTGTTGTGAGTTCAGGTGACAATACCTTGTGATAATTTGGCAAGAATGGGTAACAGTAGAGGTGATAAACGTGGGCACGTTTCCATCCCCATGGAAATTGAAACAGGAAGCCAGAAATGTTTCTTTGAGTGTTGTTTCATTCTTTTCAGATAGAGCAATTTTTCAATTTTCCAAAATGATTGTTCTAACATAAAGTTAGCAGCATTTCAGAGAAGCACATTTTCCAGCTTGTAGGGATACAGTGCACCATGTGATTCATGATTGTTAAGTGACTTCATCTGCAAAGACTTAAGAGACGAATGGTGGCAAAAAGCAAAGTGAGACATGATCCCTGCCTGCATAGCTTAGTCACTTTCAACATCTGTACCTCAGACGGTGCCTTAGAATCAAGTAGCCCATTGTGTTCTGTCCCCTGCGGACCTGGAAAGGCACAGAAGCGTGCCTGACCTGTGTTGCTCTCGTCTGTGTGAGCATCCTGGCTGTACTTTAGCTTGTAGCAACGTGCCTGCAGACACCGCATATTTGAGGCTGGATTTTATGGCTCTGTGACCCAAGTGATGCCAACACTTTTGAAAAGAAGGTAGAAATAATGCAAAAGTTCAGAAAAGAATTTATGTTGTTTTAAAATGTATGTGACACTCCGTTCTCAGGTGCTCTTTCTAAATCATTTAAAGTTTATTCTCTCAATGATTCTCTGTAAGAGCCAACTGTCATTATCCTCCTCGTCGTACAAGTGAGAAAACAGGCCAGTTAAGTGCTCTGGGCTGAAGGCAGGACTTGGTAGGCTGAGCAATGGGTTAAACTCAAGTCTTTGGTTCCTGATTTTCAATGTTCAAAGCACAGAAAACTACTTCCCAGCCAACCTCTTCTAAGCATGTTCACTGAATGGGCCGTATCCCTCTGATATTGTAGAGAACTTGACTTATATACCATGTAGATATCTTAGAGAATTTGACTTATATACCATGTAGGTATTTTTTAAATTAAAATAACTGTAAACATTCAGAGAATAGAAAACAAGTATCAGTCTCTTTCCAGACACACATTTGCTAGGTCATGTGGTTTTATTCTATTATAGTAAGAACTGATAAAACTCCATTCACATTGCTTTTTTTTTTGATTTGGTATCTTGAGAAACTGAATTCCACATTGGGCATTTGCAAAATAAGGTGAGGTTTTTGGTCAACTGTCACCTAAAAGCATCTTTATGTGAATCTGTGTGCTGAGTAAGTTTCATCTTTGTACTTAAAATTTATATATTTGGTTAGAAGGAAGGCAAATGCTTAAGTGCTACTTTCATTTATTACCAAGAAAATTATTTTTACATCTAATTGGAAAAAAAAGTTTCTGATTTAAATTGTGATCATATATAATTGATTTTAGGACTAAAAACATCTTAAAGTTTTTCTAGTTTGAAGCAAGAGCTACCAGTAGGTTGCATTTCCAGGCTTGGGCATTCTTTCCTGAGTACCCATTTCTGCTTGTTAGGAAAGTCTCTGCTCTGAATTGGCACCCCACACACCATTGTTCCTGTTATCTGGGTTCTTCCTTTGTCAACACACAATAGATGCGCTATCCTGTATGCCAGTCTTCCTGACATTGAACACCGTGTAGGACTCAGTGCATGAAGTGTACATTTCATCTTGTTGCTTTTCACACAACATTCCAACCTGTGGAGGTAATCTTGAACTTGATTCTGTCACTGATGTAAGCTGTCATGCCATATAGCTTGCAATCATGTGTATACTTTAAGGTACATGGAAGAGTGACCTGGCAGGTAGTGGATGATGACAACTGGTTGGGGAGTAGAAAGTACAGACCAGTCCCACATGCCTAAGAGGCAGGGGCTGGCAAGCTCTCTCTTCTGGACCAGGTAGTAAATATGTAAACTTTGCAGGGCACATAGTCTCTGTTACTGCTACACAACTGCATTGTGCCTTTGTGGCCATAAACAACAGTGACATTTTATTTATGCATGCCAAGATTTGAATTATACATGGCATAAAACATGATTCTTCAGCTATTAAGAACGTGAAAGCCACTCTTAGTTTGCAGGCCATCCAAACCAGGTGTCAGGGCCAGACTTGGCCCACAGGCTGCAGTTGGCCAACCTCAGATCTAAGGGGCTGGATTTCTTAAGGGAGGCTGGAAAAAACTGGCCTGGAATTGGCAAAGAAGAGTATGAAAGGTAAAAGAAAACCTCAGTGTCATATGAGAGGGTTGTAGGAGTAGTGTTCTTAGAATTGAGGTTTGAACAAAGGAATAAGAGACAGTCTGTGGAAAGAAGGACACTATAGGATCTTGCTGAAGGCTAATCATGAATTTCTCGGCATGGTGGAAGATGGATAAAGTCGGGTAAGGGTAAGAGAGAAGTCACGTTGTGCAACATACAAGGCCAGTGGGGAATGAAGGGCTGGTGACGAATCCAGAGAAACTTGAACTGTTGGACAGATTAAGGCAAGCTGGGGTCTTAAAGTTGAGATAATCATCCAGAGGTGATTTTTCTACTCTGGGACTCTTGGACACCTTTTTGGTTGCCGTAACTGAGCCGAATGAGTGCTGTTGGCCTCCTACAAACATTTTATTCTAAGATATCAACAGGTCTGAATCTGGGAAGCCCTACCTTACTGGTAGATGGGAAGTTGTTTATATTTTTCACCTTTCTTGGGATAATACGGAGGCAGGGAATACACTGGCTGTTGGAAAGGGTAATTCTTAGAAGCAGTTGGAACTCTGTGGCCTTACCTTTGAAGGTTCATGTGCATGAGTCGAAATTGAATATAACAAAGCAGTTAAACCACTGTTGTAGTTCCAAGACTTCGTTGGTATTTTACTAATCTCATGGAGACAGTATTTATTAGCAAGAAGTGAGATACAGAATATCTTGAGCCTAACTGGTCACATATTTACAGAAGAGTCTTTTTTCTGATTTTTAACTTCACTTAGCAAAGGTTTACTCTTTGAATTTTGAGGGAATATGAGCAAACTCTCTAAGGGACCCAAATGCTAGAACTAATAAATGCTCCTTTCAGTAACCAAACAGGGCCAGTTCCAATCAGCTTCACATCTGTCACATTCCAAACAGTTGGCATCACAGAATGTGACACCAACACCAACCAAGTTGGCAAGATACAATCATGATTACATAATAGAGGGGTGGTACTCTATAGCCGGGCTTCATGTACCTGTTGGAGGGTGAGAAACGTAGGCTAATCTAGTCAGAAATATTCTAGTGGACTTGTGGGGTGGCTATGGACAGCTCTCCTCTTGGCTGCTGGTATTATCAACTTGTGGTCAAGAAGTTAAAGAGTTGAGTACAAGAATTTCTGGGTTTTCCAATTAAGTTGGTCAGGGATAAAGATAAGAAAATAGGGTGATATATGTGGCACAGAAATACTATTTCTAATGTGTTATGTAGTGATCAGTTGGCCATGGTTAGAGGCGAGCGAGTTATGGCCAAGCTTTGAGTGTGTACTCAAAAACCCAGCAATTTGACTAGCAGATGTACCTGACCCTCAAGAAACCGAAATTTGTAGTCTGGTCTCAGCTACTCTTGGGGAGAGGTAACTAGCAGAGGCTGCAGGCTTGGAGTACTGACAAGGTGATGGCTGACCCACCAGGTAAAGAAGGGTCAGAAAATTAGCAGAGCTATGACGTGGGGGCAGAATGAGGATAGCAGCTTCAGCAGCTCAGACTGCGCTTGGTAGTGACAAACAGGCCATGGTTTCTAAGCAGCAGAGGAGTACTTTGTCTTTGCAAGTCTACACCAGATGGCATTTGGAATCACTGTAGTGTTGGACATAGAATGAATGTGTTGATGTAGGGGAAGGCAAGTTCAAAGCCATCTGCACTGTAAAGGCTATGTGTGAATTTGTATATGCCCATTGTCTCAACAGTTAGCTGTAACCTCTAACCATTACTGAGAGCTTAATTATCTGCCAGGCATCCTGCTGATCACTCCCTAATCACCATTACCCCAAGGGGTAGGCACTGTTACCATGGCCATGTGACAGGAAGGATAACTGAGACATAGGAAGTTGAAGTAATTTGCCCAAAGTCTTGCAGCTAATTGGTTGTGGAGCTGGATGTAGTGGTCCGGATCTATAGTTCATGCTTGCACCTTTCTGTTTAACTGCCCTAATTCTATGACTCTGTAGAAATTATGCAAGCAGTAGTTGAGAAGAAACAATTAGTAAATGTACCTATCTTCATTGCTTCTAGATTTTTCGTATTAGTACATTTAAAAAACAATTGCTTAGTGTTGCAGTATAAATATACCATAATGCTTTCATTCACTTTACTATGGCTTCCAATTGTCCTGCTCCAAACTTGCTAAAATAAGCATACACATAAATACAGGCACATGTGCATGTGTTAAAATTTGTACTTTTTTGGATAAATTCTTAGAAATGGAATTCTGTATCAAAGAGGGCTGTAGGAACAGTTTTAAATATTTTAAATACTAAGGTTACTACATTGCTCTTTCAAAAGCTTGCTGTAGTTTCCTAATCTTTGTTCCCACCCCACAGCCTACTGTTGACCATTTTACCACACCACTACCAGCAGTGGATGTTTCTGTAATTCCGAAAAGTTAAATGTGGTGACTGGTTGTTTTGGTTTGCATCTTAGGATTACTACTGAGGTTGTACAGCCTTAATTGTCCCGTTAAAAAAAAATAATTGTTGATATTTCCTGGGTGCTAGCTGTTTAGACTCTTGGCTCATTTGTCTCCAGAACGGCTTGTCTGATTTAATTGATACACAGCCATCTTATTTTTCTTATGGAAATTTTCAGGTATAAAAGTAGAGCGAATGTAAATACTTTTTACACATGTTAAATATTAGCCTTTTGACAATTTTACCACCATCCCTCAAATATTTTTCAACACTGGTCAATTATGTGACTATAGAATATGTTCCCTTAAGGATGAATTAGGTTTGTGAAACAGCAAAGATATGATTTAGAGAAAATGTTTGAGCTTGGCAATCCTAACTAGCTGTATTGTTTATTGATTTTGATCCTGAAATCATACTGATTTGCTTTGTTTTGCTCATTAAATGAGCACTGAAGAGAGTATCTGAAAAGGAGTCCCAAAAATGTTCAGAGCAATAATTGCAACATTAGAACAGGCCTTACAGTTAATGGAAAGTAACTATTACCTTGGAGATGGAAGAAGGAAAGTATAAAGAACAGAAACTCATGGTTGAAAGGAAATCACAATTATTTATCAATTGTAAAATCTGAGGACAAGTGAGGAAATAGCATTTTAGGGGCCCACAACTGATTGGGGATGAGGGGAGCCAAACTTTGAAGAGTAGCCTCCAGGGTAGGAAGGCAACTGGGGGTGACGCTGTTTTCTGCTTCATTGGGAGTAGCGAGGGGTACTGGCCTCTCTCTACCAGCCACAGGAAGCAGTGGGCAACTGGGGGAGTCTAATTATGGAGCCCGCAGGGTGAGTGAGCTCATCTGCCCATATTTTGACAGGAAGGAGATGCATTTCAATACCTAAGGTTGAGGGCAGCGTCTCAGCCTGGACCCACGTATTTTGTCTATCAGGCTTCACTGCCAGAGTCACAGAATTAATTCCCTGTATCTCCAGGTTCTGCAGCAGAATGGTAGAGTAATCCTATCTCTTTCTTGGAAGCTATTGCCAGTTAGTGATTTGCAAGAAAGAAACATACTATGAGACAACTAGGTGTTACATAATGTTAACCTACAACATCTGTGACTCTGGTGACCTGGGTCTGGGCACAGGTTTAGCCAAATGTAATAAAGGAGCAATTGTGGTTGAGAGCCGAGGTGTGGTCTTCATTCCTGACTCTGTCTCCTCTTGTAAACTCAGAATGATGATGCTACCTCTTAGGAGGGTTGTGGGAGATTCAGGATAAACAGCACAAACATGTGCTTCACCCACTGTTGTTGTTAGTTGTTCTATGCCCCGGAGCCTTCCTGGATAGTTTCTCTTAAAGAAGGTAATTGTTAAATAAATATGGACATGCGCTGGAGAGAATACTCTGTGCACTGGCATCAACATGCTGGAGGATTTCACAACAACCAGATTAATAACCACTGGTACTGTAAGCAGTGAGCAGCTACTTGGAAGGACTTATCTGATGATAACTGATTGTTACAATGGGATTCGCTGATGACAGTTGTGATCTCCTAAAGGAGGTATGATTGGAGAACAGCCAGTGATCCCAAAATGTCTGAGGGGCAAAGAGAGGGTTGAAGGGGGGAAGGTGGAGGCAAGAGAGAGTGGGCTTGGAGATGGGATCGTAGTACCAAGTCAAAGCAGACACCTTGACGTGGGAAGAAGTCATTGCTTTGAAAACCCATGATTTCTGGGGTAGAATGTATTATTTCTTGAAAACTTACTGTGATAAGATTATAGATTTCTTGGAGGTTTGGACTTAATTGAATTTGGAGTTCTGCATATCCTAGGTTCTGAAGAAATTGACAGACTTTTCTTAAAATTGACTGGAGCTACTGGAAGATTTCAAGTGGGGAGGTAAGGTAAGGGTTGTATTTCAGCAGGAACTCTGAGAGCAGTAGGGAATATCATAGGAGAGCAGTCTGTACATGAGACTGGGACAGGGCTGGGGCAACATTCAGGTATGATGGAAATTGGAGGATGAAATGAAACGGGGGCAGGGGAAAGGGGCCTGGTTGTAGAACCATGATTGGATTGCACAGTGAAGTCTGAGCTGATTCCCAAGCAACCAATAACCCAGTGGCTGCCTGAAAGAGCATTCATTATGCTCTGGGTGTGTTAAGTTTGAGGTATTTTTGGTAAGACAAGCAGCAATTCCCAAAGTAGATATGCACTTTTAAAACTCAAATACCTGTAGGTGATGGGTGAAGGCCAGGCTGTAACCCAGGAAAAACAGAAGAACTGAGCACAGAAGCTGATGACAAGCCTTGAAAAAGAAAATGCAGAATTATCATCTTAGGCAATGCTACAATGGAGACCATCCCTCCTTGCAAAGCTGCCAAACCTTTCCATTCGTTATGTTCCGGTGCGAGTGTTTCTCAAGCTAGAGAAGACTCTGGTGGCGAAGGCCAGCTGTTCACTCATGGGTGGCTGTGAGCATACTCTGAGACAGGATCAGGTTCAATTTCTTGTTGAATCTTTGACTGGCTTCCCTCTCTTTGGTCTATCTAACATACATACATATATCTTCTCATCTGGGTTCTACACATTCCACACCCCTTGTTGTAGAGCTGAGTTTTCTCAAATTCATGCAGGTGTGGACATGGGTGATATCACCGAAGAGGAAGCATCTCTGCCCTTATTGCCTGTGCAGTGCCCAGAATCCCTTTGAAAGTGGAGCAGAGGCTTCCAAACCAGTACTCAAAGGCGCTATTGGAATCCAGTCATGGAAAGATGGATGAAATTACCCTTGCTTAATAGAAGCCCATAGAGGGTGTCTTGTGGTAACTCTACACTGATGCAGGTTGAACAAATAGGAAAATAAAAGCATGAAAATGTAGGTTGAAGAGCCCAAATGTAATAGCAAAAATGAAATCTCTGGTGGGCACAGAGGATGCTACTGAATTTTTTTTTTGGAAGGGAGCACTTTGGGAATATGCTTTGGAAATTGAAGAGGATGAGCCCACAAAGGGGCCCAGCCTGTGTCTTGTTCCGTGTGCTTGGTAAGCTACTGGTGATGACAGCAAAACCATGCTTCTGTTGAAAAATACTCTTTCTAAATGAAGTCATAGTTGTATTTCAGAGACTGCTCAGAATTAACACAGGCCGTACTCATGGTCCAAGTATGCCTTGCAGTGCCCATAACAATCAGTTTCCTTTCTCCTTCTGGTGGAGTTGGCACCATGTGGGACTGACAGGGAGAGTGATTGGGGAGGGATCTGATTTGCTCAACTTCCTGCTCACGGAATACAGTCAGAAGAGCCCCTGGTGGTCATGGCGGTTCTGAAGGAAGGAAGGGTTGGTGGCTCCTTCCAGTTCTTAACAACAAGAACTGTTTTGTTCAGCTGTTTATCCTAAGGATAAACAGCACAGACTAGTTGTTAAAAGCATGGTACTAGACTCAGACTTTGCGGTTTCAGTCCTGGCTTACTAATTGTGTGATGCTGAATAAAGTTCTTAATCTCTTTATCTCAGCTATTCATCTGTAAAAGAAGGTACTAATAATATCTACATCAGAGGTTCCTGTAAGGATTAAAGAAATTAGCCATTTTAGCTGCCTTTTATGAGGGCACCCTAGACAAAGATTAAATAAATAGAATAAGTGAGTGACTGTAGCCCTTCCCCTGTTCCCAGGGAGAGCCTGCTTTCCCCAGATAACTTTTGTGGGCAGAGCCAAGCAAAGAGCTGGAGAGCCTGCCCTTGTGCCTCTGAAAGTGCCCTGCAGAATTTAAGGAAGCTTCAGCACATTGGGATGGGCATCTGCAGCCTTTGATCACCCAGAGAGAGCTGTTTCCCAAGACATAATAAGTCAGTGAGGAATCCAGAGACAATTATATCACACTTCAGGAATACTCAATTACACTCTCCACAGTGCCCCCAGAGAAATAATTTCATTCCTGAGGTTTTCTTTCCAGCCATGGAGTTTTAGTTGTATAAACATGAGATTAAAAATTGACTAGAGATGAGCTCCCCAGAGAAAGTGGCCAGTCGGGGCCTGCTGCGTGCTGGCATTCATCTCCCAGAGGTCTTTGGGCAGGACAGGGCACTATGAGTTGGTGTCATGGCTACACTCCATGGCCAGGTTTCCTGAAATAAAACAGATAGTGGCTGGACTTGAGAAAGTTATTTTTATTTTCCTCCTTTTTTTTTTTTTTTACCTTGGCAAACTTTGAAAAATTGTCTTTCCAATAGAAGGGTAAATAATTTTAATCAGAAAATGATGAAATACCTTAGACCTATAATACCTTTGCTTTTGTTTGTGTTTGTGGATGTGGGTCCAAATCTACAATTGTAAGGTATCTGTAAGTACAAGAGCAAAGCTTCAGAGGAGAAGCTCTGGGACCGGGTCTCTTACTGCAGACAGCCTTCCATGAACAGACTTCTTACTGTTGCCATTTCATGAGATTCAGTATTTAATTACTGACCTGAGTTTATGCAGACAAGAACACTAGCTCTGAGAACTAAAGGGGCAAAATCATATTCATTTGGTTACTCAACTTCTGTAGTTTTGTGCCTACCATATTCTCAGATCTGAGGTTATAAAGGCAATCATGTCCCTTAGGAAGCTTCCAGTTTAATGAGAGGATGTACAAATGAGTACTATGGAAAATTAATATTTTAGATTTAGAGAACTTTTAGAAGGAGCAAATGACTACATGACAAACTTGCCAAACCATTTGCTGTAACAGAATTACAAAACAAAGCTTCAGATTTTAAATTTCAAATTAAAAGAATCAAATATTCACTCGCCAAATTTATTACAAAGTTTAGTCAAAGAGCATTTAATTTTTATCAGTAATATTAGATTTGCTCAAAGAATATCAATTCATGTAATTGTTAATTCAAGAACATTCTTTCAAAAAGAGGATGATTGGTTGGGACTAGACCATGACCTTCTTCGGGCATTAGGTTGAATCCGAGAGGATGAAGAGTGAGGGGAAGAGTTTCCCAGGGCGTGCCCAGTGGCAAAGGAGGAGAGGGCTTTGCATGCCTGGGTATCTGCTAGGCATCTGGAAAGGCAAGACTGTGTAGTATGGTGGAACACAGACCTAGCCCAAGATGAGACGATGTTGTATAATTGAGTGGGTCATGAGGGCCTTGAAAACCACAGGGTGGAGCATGCACATTTGAAGAGTTGTATGCCTCATTGATGGGGATCAGATTGGGAGTGAAGGGGAGTGGAAACAGGGACATAGGTGGTGGTATTGGTGCAGAACTACAGGAAAACATTGACAGCTTGTACTACGGTAGAGCTGCTGAACCCAGCAGTGTATAAAACAACCGTGTCTATGACCCATCCTAGAATAGCTGAATGTGAATTCCAAAATGTCCTGAGCACTCACAATATAGTCCAAGGGTGTGACTGGGCTAGAGATTGCCAGTGGCTGTGGGAGGATATAGAGGGCTCAAAACGTGCATTAGAGAAAGAGCCCTTATGGCTAGATCTTCCAAGACCTCACTCTGGCACCAAGATGACACCAAACCTCTTTGAGAGAGTGTGAGCAGTTGTGAGGACAGGTGATGTGTGTCAAATTCTTTGGGTGATGGCCTTTGCAGGTAGCTGTGGCCCTTTGCTCCTCTCTCTCTCTCTCTCTCTCTCTCTCTCTCTCTCTCTCTCTCTCTCTCTCTTTCCATTATCTCCTTGGGGCATAGTTGAGTCCTCATGGGTCTCTTCATCAGAAGATGGCCAGAGAAGTAGAAAGTAAATGCTATCCAAACAAATCCATGTGGTTACAGTTGGTAGTTTGAGGGCATGACCTGAGGGGTTAGAAAACAGAAAATAAGGTTGCTGGGAAGAAGTCTGGCTGAAATACTAGATTTGGGGTTTATCTCCAGATGCCAATTATTTGTGCTTGATTACCATATTAAGAGTTGATTATGGTGCATTCAAATTCAAAGGCAATTAGAAGTTCCATGATCAAACTGGGTCATAAATTAAAAAGATATTACCACACATTGAAATTCTGAAACATGTTTGGCTTCTTTGTTGGTTACATTTGATATCTGTTTCTTAAGTATACAACTATTTGTCTCATTCATTCTAACTAAGAAACTTTCTCTTAAATACTCTTCCTGTTTGTGGAACAGTCAAGACAGTAGAAGATGTAGGAGAAGTGCCATAACAAGCGAGAATCCCTTATCCAAGATGGTGGGGAACAGAATAGTTTCTGACTTTGGAATATTTTCATTTACATAATTAGCTATCTGGGCGATGGGATCCAAGTCTGAACATGAAGTTTATGTTTTATATAAATCTAGCCTAAAGGTGATTGATAAAATGTTTCTAATGCACCTTTGTTTTGACTGAGACCCATCACATGAGGTCAGGTATGGAATTTTCCACTTGAGATATGCTGTCTACAATCAAGAAATTTGGGATTTGGGGGCAGTCCAGATTTTACATTTTTTTTAAAGTGAGGAATGATCATTTTGTATTTAAAAACAGGATTGTGGTAAAAAATAAGGTTGACTGGGAAACACACATTAAATTGGTAGTTGTATAAATTCTAGAAGTAGGGGAATTTGTCTAATGTCCACACAATTTTATTTCCCCGGGTATAACAGGTCAGCAGAGCTAGAGGCTGTTAAAACTTTATGGGTGTGATAAGAGTCTCTTAGATCAACCAAGATCTCAGGAGAGATTCAGGCCACACCTGAGATAGATTCTCTTGAGGCCTGGGAATGTCCTTGGTGTCTGCTGTTTTAAAAAGATCTTAGAGAATTGCATTCTACCTTCATTGTAGTTTCTCTTCTGGTCTTTCAGAATTCTCAGGGACATTCGAGCAATTAACTAATATCTGTATCTGAGAACAAAGGTTTTTACTAACATGCATAATTAATAGAAATCAAAGTATACACAAAAGAAAATGGGAGCTGCCTCATAATCTCTTGCTATCACTAGATTGTCTTACACCTGAGTAAATTTGAAACCTCAGCTACTAATTGTGTAGGCTATTTTTTCTCTTGATATTTCCACTCTTCAGATTTAAGTTCCATTGTATTAAACTGCTCCATGTTGCAGCAGAGTAAATGTGCTGGATCCAGTACTGTTTGATTTGAACAGTAACATAATGGCTTATGCACTGAGGTGCAGACCAGTTGTCCAGTTCCTTGGTTAGTTCAAGATCCATGAAATGGACTTCAAATTTCTTCTGAGTATACAAGGACAATAAATACTTTCCTGTCTCACTTGGTTCTCACCATGGAAACGTCAGAGCAATAGTTGGGCCATGTGAAATGCGTTTTCATTCACTTGGCTGGTCCAAATCTTTTGAGGTAACTTTTGTTTGGTGGTTAAGAAAAGTCTATTTTTAAATGAAATCATTTACTTGGTCAGATATTTGTCATAACTGATTAAGATCACTAATTGGAAAATTTTGACCTCTTCTTGGGCCCTGGGTAACCTAGAAATAACCTTGTAACTACAGTTAATAGAAAATGTGAGTCACTGAGGGGCTAAGGTGAAACCACAGTTTAAGTATTTGGTGATACAGAGGGATACAGATCTAGCCCAAGCTGACACTTTCTTTGTTATACACTTAGCAAAGTATTTTTGTCTAATGAGGATATAAGTTGTATGTGTTTTATAGAACTAAGTGGGCCATTTGGAATGTCCGTAAAATCCCATTGCCCCGATTGGTTCCTCCTTGGCCTCCTAATCTTTGCACGTGAATGTCTTTCCAGGTCATTTAAGTTTCCCAGGCTGGACACTACCAGGTGTAGTCGCCTTTATTACCAGCTTATAAGGTGAAAGCTTCCTTTAACTCCTGTCCCCTAGGGTCTCAATAAAACATTTGCTGGGTAAAGGGAGACAGAACATCTGCCTCCTAGTCAGAACGCTTTGCTCTTTTAAAATTTTGGGTTTTTTTTAAGTATCTTAATTGCACAGATTTGAATTAACTATAATTCCTTAGTTTATCATGTATTGTCCTCATTTATCTGTGAATTGCTGCCTTCTAGCTAGTTTTTGTATAAAATGTATCAATATCAAGAACAATTTGACCATGACCTAGCTACCTCTGTCTGTGTACTTCTGTCCCATCTCTAGACCTGGCAGCCAGCACTCTAGACGTGTGCTCGTCGTTGTTTTGTGGGGTTTAGTTTTAGAGTTAATACACACATACTTAGAATTAACATAGTATACATTTTATTTGGCTTTATGAAGTATATCACATTGTATGCTCCTTCTCAGAATGTTCCTCACTTTACACTGTGTTTTTGATGGCCATCCATCTAGTACTCAACAGGAGTTTATTCTATCCCTGTTGGTGGGCATCTGGGCCATTTCCAGATTTTGACAGTTATACCCAGTTGTTCCGGGAGTGCCCTTGGGCTGCTCAGAGTCCTGAGGAGAAGGTATCTTAGTCTTGGCACTATGGACATTTTGGACCTAATAATTCCTGGTGGGGTTATCCTTTGCACTATGGGATGTTTCGTAGTAGCATCCTTGGCTTCCCCTCACTGGCTGCCAAGTTGCTCCCATTCTATTTGGTTGTGAAAACTGAAAATACCTGTGGACATTGACATCTTTTGGGAAGGTAGGAACAGAGCCTCCCAAGCTCAGAACCACTGCCCTAGGCTATAGCAATACTGTGGTTAGGCCCTGATAGGAACGCTTAAGTTTATATGACCACGCTCTTCCCTTAGCCGACATGGTTATGTACATACCCACTACGTTCAGCAGCATAGAAGAGAGAGTTGGTCGGCATTGTCTTCGACACTTGCTGTTATTTAGGGAGATTTTGCTAGGCAGATGTAGGGTTAATAGCTAGATTTCTGATAGGTAAGCTCAGAGTAGTGAGGGCTGCTGGATTGAGAGTTCCCGAAACAGAAACATGGCGATTAAGAAAACTCAGAACACCGTGAAATGCAGAACAATGGCCTAAGTTAAAGGTAAACAGGTTCTGGGGATTGTAGCTATAGATACAGGACTCCTCGTGGACACCAATCTAATTTTATGCTAACGTGCACCAATCAGTAAAGGCCAAATAAATATAGAAAATTGAATATGTATGATTTATAGAAAACCTATAAGAATAACTATAGCTGCTAAATAGTTGGCAGTCTTGCCCCTCCTCTGCTTGCAAGAGGAGTTCCTACTGTCCTTTTCATCTTACTTTTAAACTCCCCCAATAAAGTTACTTTCTACTTCCCAACTGTTTTTTTGTTTGGGGTGTTCATTTTTTAACACTGACAGAACAGGGATCCTGGTTTGAGCTTCCCAGTAATATCAATTTCTCTGGGTGGACTTAAAGGATACCTCAGTAGGGTCTTAATTTATAGTCCCATGATTTACAGAAATTAAAATATAACTTCAAGTTTATTGTCAGTGCTCATGTCTTTTGCCCATTTTATAGATTTTTATTTTTTAAAATATATTTTTTATATCTTGATATGTTTATGTCTGTTAGATGCACAATGCCTTCTCCCAGCTCAACTTTCCCTTATCCTGATCACTTTGATCCTAGAATATACCACAGTGTTGTCTTAAGGGTTTGTGTTCTGCCTTTGAAACTGATGAGCAATCTTCATTGACCTTTTGGTGTGTGTTTTTGAGGCATAAGAGGCGTGACAGTAGCTTGGGAATGTTAAATTGACACTGATTGTTGTTTCTACAATGCCTCGTACAATTGATCAGGCTGGAGCTGGCTTGCTTTTTTAACATGAAAGGTGTGGCCTAAAATATGGGGTCGTTTGTGGCAAAAAAGGAAAATACCTAATGAGCTCAGAATGGGCTTGTGCCCAAGAGCAGCTCCTTGTCGGTTAGAACAAGCAAAATCCACAGAGGTATTTGAAAGCCAGAGACCAAACACCCAGAATTTCTTAGCACAAATATAGACAACTAAAACAGTTATACTTAAAATAAAATTTAGATTGGGAAAAATCCAAATTGTCTAAATCAGTTCTGTGATCTGAAATACTATTAGCATAAAAACTGCTTGATTGGGCTGATTTCATCGTGGGCTGAGCGATGCAGAATGCTCTGGGAGGGGTATGTCCTCTCCACCCTTGGCTAAGTTGCGAGGTAAGGCCAGTGCTTTGCTCATGAGCATTCAGGAATGAACCCTCCCTGGGAGTCACCTGGCTGCCTGTCTTTACTGCCGCCCTGCCATTGGTGATCACAAGGCTCTATCACACACATCTTGTGAAAATTTATTGTGGTATTTTGAAGATGTGGAGACCAAAGATGAGACAGCTTGCGGTGCCAATCAGGGTAGCTCTCTTCAAACATCTGAAAACAGCTATTATATGGGAACAAAAAAGATCAAAAAGAGGGAAGGTGGAGGTATAAAAGGGAAAGTGTTGCTGTCGGGAGTGCAGAATGCTTTGCACAGTATGTGTGTTGGTGCCTAGGGCATCAAACAGAGTTCTCAGTGTTTATTGGTGGGGAAGAGTAGTGATATCCCCGGGGGCCTGAAATGGTGCTGGCAGTGGTGGCAGTAGCAATGAGAGCTTTAAGGCAGACTCATTTGTCACAATGTGCCAAGCCTTTCCACACTGTATGGGAATCCTTGTAGAAGCAGGTACTGTTACTAATCCATATAGAATAAGAGAGGTGGAGCACGTTTGTCTGGTCTCATAGCTCAGAAGTAATGAGGCTAGAGAGCGAACTCAGGAGCAGGTCTACTTGGACGGGTAAATTGAATCTGGTCATTTTGGAGGGAGGGGCTCAGTGTTTTTTTCTTTTAAAGAGGAGAGCCCAGGGTTTTCAAGCTAGAAAGTATTCTGGCTTAGAAAGAAGGAATATTTGCACACAGAGGGCTGCACACTGCAGTATTGTAGCTAGTGCTGTGGAAGCAGGTAGAGGAGAGAAGGACCAAGGTTGGCAAGTGTCGCAGTGTGAGGACGTGCTGTGCCAAACTGGAAGAGCAGGTGAAATGTGTTCCTCTTATTCAGGGCTTCGAGCATCACGGGGTGGTGGGGAAAGGGGAGGAGTTGTTTCCCTTACTGTCCCACTGGTCTCTCTGTTCCTGATGAACCTGGCCTCGATCCACGATCTTGAGACACATGGCTAGGAGATCTTTGTCAGTGCTACTGCCTCTCTCCCACAGTTAGTCGCTAAGGTCGGTTAGATCTTGTACTTGAACCCTTTCTCGGCACAGTTCTTCTTCCTTAGCCCCACCCTTGTCGTCCTCACTGCACCACCCAGCTTTCAGTGGAGGCTTGCAGGACCTAATTCTAAACTTGATAAGCAGGACTTAAGACACGGAGATTACAAACCAGAACCTAGCTGTGTGTAAGAAGAAGAAGAATTATTACAACGACGCAGGGTTTTATTCTTGGTATGCAAGTTTGGTTTAACATTTAAAGAAATGCAATCTTTGTAATTTGTTATAATTTCAGAAAAAGGAAAAAATCATGATTAACTTGATAAATACATAAAAAAGCTTTTGCCGGATAGACTAGTTTAAGATCTTGAGATGAAGAAGATTAAATGACACAAAGAACACCTTAAATTTTGGTTTATTAAAAGACATCGTGAAGTGAATACAAAAACAGCTCACAGAAGGGAGAGATTTGCAACACATATAAATGTCAATGACCTTATAACCAAGTTATATAAAAAGCTTCAAAAAGAAGAGAATCTAAATTACATTTAAAAATTTAAAAAATAATTTGCAAAAAAAGGGTCAAAGTGCTGGACAGTTTAAAAAAGAAATCTAAGCAAGCAGTAAAAAGCTCAAGATTTGATATGCAAATGCACTAATTTTAAACCTGATTGTTATTATTTTGTATCACAAATACATACCAGTAAGAAAATAATGGAAAAAAGCATTAGAACGTATCCAGCCTCGTTACTGATTAAAGCAAGATGGAGCATAACTACACAGAGATCAGATGGCTAAAAGGAAACACAAATCTTCAAGTCGTGGCACAGACATGGAGCAAGCAGAATGCTCTTTTGCTACTTTTGGAAATGTAAATTAGCCTGATCATTCTTTTCAAAATGGAACTTTCTAATAAAGACAAATTCAAGCGTATTTTGATACTCCTAACTCTGTCTTTAGGCAACATATTATGCATAGTCTTACTTTTGTTTCGTATGCATGCTCACCAGAAGACATACACTACAGTGTTCCTAATGATACTACTCAAAGTAATTCAAAACTAAAAAGTATACAGTTATAATTCGTAGTAGAATGGATAACCAAATGATGGTGTATTCCCATAAGACTACGTAACTGTATAAGAACTATAGTACGATATTGTAATGAGAATGCATGTTATTTGCACACAGCAATAAAGATCAGTCCTGCAAATATAATCCTGAAGACAGAAGCTAGGTTGGTATGTGTTTTAATCACTTTCTCATTGCTGGGAAACAATGCATGACACCCATAACTTGATAGAGGAAAGATTTATTTTAGCTCACAGTTTTGGAAGGACTCAGTCCATTCATGGCTGGTTGGTAATGGTGAAAAGGCATGGTGGAGGACCTAGTCAGAGAGATGCTGTTCATGGCATGAAACAGGAAGCAGAGAGTGAGGAAGAGCGGAACTACTGTATATACCCTTTCTGGTCATGTCTTAGTGATCTGTGCCTTCCAGGTCATGTCCCAGTGATCCACCAATTCTGACCAGTCTCCACCTCCCTCTTTTTTAAGGCGGGAGGAGGACAGGGTCTCACTCTGTAGCTCAGACTGGTCCTGAACTCACTATCTCACTATGGAGCTCAGGCTGGCCTTGGTCTCAGGACAACCCAACTGCTTTAGCCTCCTGAGTGCTGGAATTACAGGTATGTGCCACCACACCTGGCTTATGTGGTGCTGAAGAATCAAACTTGAGTGCTTAGTGCTTGACTTAGCACTTGCAAGGCAAGCACTTTAACCACTGAGCCATTCTTCCAGCCCAGCCACTGTCTCTTAATGACGCAAGAAAACAATGCATTAGCCCTCCTGACCAGATCAACTTCTGAACACAAGGCTTATGAGGGACATTCCTGATATAAACTATAATAGCATGTTGTGATTCCTTTTAGGTGGCAAAGAAAACATGGCAAGTCTCTGGCTAACACTAGTTCATTTAAGATGGGGAAGAAAAGTATTTGGAAGGGAGCCTTAAAGGAACCCTGGCTAGATGAGTGTGTTGATTTTGTGAAAGTTCAATAATTTGTGTAATTTTTTGTATGTACATTAGCACTAAAAAATAAATTACAGCTGCAAGAGAGTAATGCAAAAGAATTGAAGATCTTGACAAAATGATGCCCAAAGTGAGAAATGGTGCATTCAAACAGGGAAGGTGAAAAGGTGTTTGTGGACATTCGGTAAGAAGAAATGCATTCTCTTTAAGCAGATGAAAGGGAATTTGCTGGTAGGATGGCCAGTAAAGAGGATGGTTAAATTTCACACTTCCAAGATGAGATAGTTCTGTACAATGAGGTCCAGAGTATGAGGGTCTGATGTGAGAACAGAGGAAAGTCACTATAGTTCAGGAAGGCTAAAGACTGAGAAGCCTAGCAGGGTGTTGTTGGAGGTGTTCTGTGTGGACAGTAACATAGGTCAGATGTCCTCAAGGCTTAGGGGCCAAAGTCTGATAATAAACCAGTTGTCAAAGTCTTTAGTCTGTGCTACTTAGCTGCAAGTGCAAAATCTAACTTAAACTACATTAATCAGAAGAAGAATTTATTTTTGTGTCTTTCACATTTTAGCTATTGTTCGTTGTGCTGCTATGAACATAGTATACATATGTCTCTTTTATGTGATGCTTTTATCTCTTTTGGAAAGATTCCCAGAAGAGGTATTGCTGGATCAAAGGGAATATTTAGCCTTTTGAGGAATTTCCATACTGCCCTCCACTGTGGTTGTACCTGTTTACAATCCCACTAGTGGTGCAAGAGGGTTTCTTTTTCCCCACAGCCTCGTCAGCACTGATTGCTGTTCAAGTTCTTAATATGTGCTATTCTGTTGAGTTAGATGATACCTTAGTGATGTTTTGATTTACATTTATTTAATGGCTAAAGATGTTGAACATCTTTTTATGTATTTACTGGCCATTTGCACTTCTTTGTCTGAGAATTGCCTATTCGTTTCCATTGCCCATTTTTTAATCAGGACTTTGATTTTGAAGGGACTGGTTTTTTTTTCAGTTCCTTTTACATTCTAGTTATTAGTCTCCTAGCTGATATATAGGGAGATGAATATATTTTCTTATTATGTTGGTTCTCCCCTCACTCAGCAGAACAATGGATACAGAAGTTGTGATATAAGTATGCAATAGAGTACCACTTGTCTATAAAGACAGACAGTTTTGAGGCTTTTGTAGGTAAATGGATGCAACTTGAAACCATCATGCTCAATGAAATGAGTCAGACACGGAAGGGTAAATATTGAATGGTTTCTCTAATATGAGAAACCCAAAGTAGTCACTCCATAGAATTAAATGGGGAGGGGAATAGTGGGAGCTAGGAGGGAAGATATGGGAGGGCTAGAGGGAGAGGGAAAGAGTTTGTAACTCTGACACAATATATATGTGTAAAAATACTTAAGTTTGGTGTAAACATTATTTGTCACATATATGCATATTAATAAAATGGGAAAAATAGTTTATTATCTTCCAGCAGTGTAAGATCAGGATGGAGTTTCAGAACTGCTGAATGTAGGTTTTAAAATGGTCATGAAGACTATCTTCCATATCTTTAACTTTTCAAGTTGTTTTTCTTGAAGCGCATAGGCAGACTTCCTCCACTAGATGTTAGAGGCAGCTCGTTGTGTCAGGGTGTCCCTATGGTGACTCATCCCTGAGGACTCCAGGAGAAATTCCGGGGGTGACATGAGTTGGCTCCATCTAGAACATGTACCCATTCTTGAAGTGGGCGGTGGTGGTGGAGGTGGTGGTGGCTCTGTGCCCTGGAACTGATCGTTGGGAATGAGGAAATGACCTGCCAAAATATGCCTACCATAGAGGTCAGGCAGTGCTACATTGGCATGACCCCCACCCCGTGGTTTCTAACCAAGAAGGATGCAGTGAAGATGTGAGGACTCTGTGGTTGTTGCCAGAGCTGGTCACCACCAGAAACATTTACTGGATGATTCTGCGTGGAGGGAAAAACCACACTGGAGGCCTGCCCGGGGACAGAGGCAGCACTTAATTACACGTGGGGATGCAGGGAGTTGGCCTCCAGCCAGCCTGAGGAAATCGGCTGCTTCTGGATTAATGCCCTTCCTCCCATGTTTGAGTGTCCCTTGTCTCAGGCCTGTTGGCTGTCTCCAAGCAGGCTGGTTGTGCTCCTTTTCGTTTCCACCAGCTGGCGTTTGTCTGCAATGCTCATCTTGCTTTTCCGTCTTGTCTCTGTGCACATTTCTCTTTTCCTGGCCTTGTCTCAGGGAGGAGGAAGAGGAGGAGGAAGAGGAGCAGCCAGTCACAGAGCCCAATTCAGAGGAAGAAAAAGAGGACGATGATGCCCAGTGTCAGGCCAAGGACAGGTACCGAGGGCTGGGCCCTCCCAGGCTCCAGCTCAAAGCCCGAGTCTCCTGCTTAATGCATAGTCTGCCACCTTCACGATTCAGCAGTCTCCTCCCTCCTTCCCTCACCAGCTCACACTAGCAAGCCTTTACTGACCCTGTTTATGCAGCCACAAAATGACTAGTCTTGTAGAAATAACTGAGCACATTTTGCTTTGTGAACTGAGCTTCTTACGCACATCCTGCCTTCCTGATCATCCTTTCTGGAAAAATGACCTGACTCGTTTCTCCCTCACCTGAGTGCTTTAGTTCCGCCAGACTGACAGTGATTAAATACCCTCCTCTCTGCTAGGATTTTAGGACCTTCAGCATTGTACTAAGAATTCTGTGCATCCTCATCTTCCTACTAATTTGGCAAATACAGTATTACCTAAAATGATTAGGTAAGGACTATATTAATGTTTTTTATCCAAATAGTAGCATTTTTCACTCTGCATGACATGGAAAATTAATTTTCTCGGTATTTGCTTTCATGCCTATTACAACGATCATAGCTTTGCAGACCTTTGAAGTATTTGCCGTTCTCTTCTGTTCACTGCAGTAGTTCTGTCTTGAGTCAATGTTAACAGACAATGGTACCTTGCAGATATTTTTAAGTTTTGTAGGTATTTCCCCAAAGTGACTTTAAAAATTAAACACAAAAATGCTCATGGATGATTTCATCTTTTAATATTCAAAAGTAATTTTTAAATTGGTTTCCTTCATTTGATTGACTGCCACTGCACATTGACATCTTTGCTGTTAGTTCTTTCTACAATTAGACAAAATCAAAGAGATCTTGATGAATTAAAACCAGTCTTATCAACTTAAAAATTCATGGGGCACTTTGCTACTAGTGCCTCATCTTCCACACTACCTGTGTACATGACGGTCCTCATTCAGTGCGTGGGGTCTTCCTCCACTGCTTGGGACTGCTACGGAGTCGTCTCTGGACTGACATACTGGTGGTTGCGTCAGTGCATGCACACACATGCATGCTTGCTCGCATAGCCCTTTGGAAACATCGATGGAGAAGAGTGTGCAGAGAGGAAAGGAAGGAGTGGGTGAGGTAGAATTAGCCTCACATTGCAGAATGAAAGGGGAAGAAGGCTCAGCATGAAACAGCCCCTTGCCCCTGCTGATGTGCCAGGCTTGCAGGTAGTGAGGGATTCAGTGTGTTCTAGGAAGGAAGGGCATCTGGTTGACAGCCCCATTTTAGAACAAAAATTGAGCCACAGGAAATTGTCTAGATTTTTTTTACATTTTTTCTATTTTCCCATAATTATTATTAGTAGATCTTTGTGATCCCTAATAATTACTTTGATCTTGGGAAGTTGATGCAGGGGTGTATTGCATCTTAGTCATTTTTACTTCCAATTCCCTTACCAATGCTCACATCTCCCCCTACTCCTAGACCCCCTGCCCATCCTCACAAAGCCTACCTTAAATACACTGGTATGCCTCTACTGTGCTCAAATGTACATGTCAGTACCATCTGAAATGATGCTAATACCCTTAAATATTCATCTTCTGGGAGCCCCTACAAACCAATGGAAGAACCTTGCTGGAAAGGACAGTCTTCTGAGGTGCTCCCATGGATGGTGTGCTGTCTGTACCTGGGATTATTATTTCATAGGTTGATGACTGTTTCTGTAGGACCTAAACTGTCTGACTACTTGAACTGATGACACTGGAGGACATCCGTCACCAGGGACTCATTAGACCTTCCAGTCTTATGAAATAGAAGTATATGTATTAAACGCGATCTTAATCTTGACACTGCTGAGGTTCATCAACAGTGGTCCCGATGTTGTTTGTTCCGTAGTGTAATCTGTGAGGCCTCGTCTGCAGGGTTGATGCTCTCTCTGCCTCTTCCTGTTGGCTTCTGTTTAGTGCACATTCCCGCCTTTGCCCTGTGGTGTCCACAGCTTCGGGCAGCACATCCCTGTGTCGTCCACTCAGCCACCCCCCTGGGAGACTCTTGTGTCTTCACCCGTGTGTACAAGCAGAGCTCTGAACTTAAAGTAGTGAAGGGCACTGTTCACCTCTTATGTTCAGGTGGGAAGTTGGAGAGACATGCTCTCCGGGAGAGGGACTGTGGTTTTGAAAAATGCAGAGTTTAGCGTTGGTTGTCAGATTATAGTGGTGTGTGTTACAAAATCCAACTGTCTAAATCCAATCCACTGAAGATGGGAAATATTTTAATCTAAAATAATTTCTTTGACAAGAATTGGTTATATTTAAATTGTATGTAATTAATTTAATATCCTGATGTATCTATGAATTCTAAATGCATACCATAATGAAATTAAGTGTGTCCAACACCATCTGTGGACACCGTGTATGCATGTGTTTATGGAAGTTTTGAGAACCGTAGCTGTAGGCCAGTCTGAAAGAGCTTAGATGTTGATGGCTGGAGATGGGCCCTGCAGAAAGTGTGAAGTGGACAGAATTTATTCATCCCCCAGAGCCGCCTCCTTGGTGTTTTGCATTCCTCAGTGGCTTTTCATCTCCTTCTCTCAAGTCTCTGCCTGCTTTCACGAAAGGCTCTGAGAGCACTTACTAAAGTGCCTGACTTTTTTGCTTACTTCCAAAGCTGGACTTTGTAACAAAAAGACAGATCCTCTTTTTGACCAGGAATAAAAGAGGAAGTTTAGCCTGTGGAATTCCAGGTGTCAAGCAGTGGAGAGAAACCGGGGAGTCAGTAGCTGGGTGTGGAAGAGAGGGCAGGGTTCTGGCAAACCCCTGTCAAAGACCTCTGTCTCCCCAGGGCCCATATGTGATCTGGGAGAGGCCTCCTTGCAGTCTGCAGGTCTTGCCCCAGATAAGCAAGCTCGGGGGGCTGGGATGGTGTATGATGGATGGGGCAAACTGAACATCCTGGGCATGGGCATGTGTGTTTTGGCTTAAGGAACACAGCTGGACCCAAAAATCAGACACATTGTGTAGTGTCATGTCATATACATGTTTTTTTCTGTCTCTTCTAACCTTTGCTCCCTCTCTCCCACATCTCTTTTCTTCCCATGCCTACTGGGCCAACAGCAAGGCCAGCCCTGCCTCTGAGCAGATCCCCACTGGGAAGGATGCTGCTCCTGACAGCTCTGCCCTCTCAACCACCTCGAGTGTCACCTTGCAGGGAAAGCAGCTCCTGGCCAGTACCACCAAGGGAAACTCTCTGCACAATGGGCCCGCCAGGCCTGAGGCCACCCGGTCTGCGCTCCTACCACCCTTAAGCACAGCCTCAGCCGCTCGAGCTGCTTCCTCTACACTGAAGGTGTCTCCAACAGTAGACAAGCTGCCCTACGTTCCTCACAGTCCCTTCCACCTCTTCTCCTACGACTTTGAGGATTCGCCCTTCCCCACCAAGGAGAAGGAAGCAGAGGCCCAAAAGGAAAGCAGGTAGATTGGCTCACGTGAATGCTGTGTGAAATTAACCCGGGGAAGACAGCACAGCATACTAACTGCATCCCATGGCTTTCATTCTGCCATGTTTGTGTAGGTTTAGTTGTACAGAGAGCGAGCGCCTGTGACCTAAACTCACCACTACTTAAATGGTGACCACTATCTAGATAAGATGCAGAAAACTATTACCTGTGTGAGATTTTTTGTTTTGTTTTGTTTTAGTACAACTTACTAAGGATTTTTAGGTGTAGGGTTTTTAGAAATGTTATCTGTCAAAATCTAAATGTTTTACACACTCCCTCTCAGCGCGGGGTCTTTCAGACCTGTGCAGGGCTGTGTGGTGCGGTGCCCTTTGCAGGAAGCATGGCGGTGGAATTTCCCTCTCTTCCACAGTCCCCCCCGACTCTGCCCTTCAGGCACATGTGCTGCCTTGTAAGCCTTGGACTTCCAGCCTTTCTCTTCTAATCGGTCCTTTCTTCCTTTCCATTTTCTGTGGCTCTGCTTGATTTTCTAATGTTTGTATTTTTGTTCTCAAAAATTGTTCATCAGTGATTCCGTTATAATTTGAACCACGTCATGGAGCCTTAACATGCTTACATGGTTTAAATATAAACATACAAATAAGTGTACTAAGAAATGTCACTGGAAAACGGGGTAAGGGAGGTGTGCAAGTTAGAACTCCACAGAGGAAGTTTAACCAGGGCGTGTTAGCTGAATGACAGCCGTTTGCTCTTACCTGAGTTAGGAGATGTCTGCTGGAATGGAGAACAGCGAACGGATGGTTTATGTTATCAGTTGCTCGTGATAGATCCATTACCAGCCTTGACTTATGGTGAGGAAACTGAGGCACAGTGAGGTCATGTAAATTGGCCAGAGTCATTCAACTACTGAGTGGAAGAATGGCGTCAATCCAAGACAGCCTGCTCCAGTGTCAGATCCTGAGCTACACATTGTGCTGCTGCCTGTGGCTCAATCTCCTTCTGGGCTTGCTGCACCCCTGCCAGGACTCTGTAGGGAGGTCATTGTCAGAAGCTTCTGTGAGAGCCCATTTTTGGAATACCCCGAACCTAGATGTCTAGCAAAAATCTGCCCTTGGTATGAAACGAAGCCTTATAAAACCAGAGCCTGGAAGACAGCTCTTTTACACCATGCCAATGATCAATCTCCACGAGTATCACACCTTCCATCTATTAAAGGCTTAATCTAGGATTCATCTATGGTCATCATCCATTTTTGCTTATATATAACCTATAAGAATCACAAAACTTCCCTCCAGGTCTTTAGTAGCCTGCCTAATTTTTTCTTTGTCTGAAAGTTTAAGTAGTTGTAAAGGATGCAATTTATTACACGTGTGTTTAAATGTGTCTTTGTCAACACCTGGGGGCTTCAGATTTAACTGATTCAGCTGTGAAAACACCTGCATACACCTCATTGGCAAAGCCAACTCTCCATCAAATGAGAACTCATTTCCACCAGAAGAAATCTGGCTTCACATTCCAATTCGCATAAGCTCATCTGAGTGCCTCCCACTGCCACTCCACTCCGGGGTCTGAATGTCAGGTAGGTGGGCAGGGAGATGGAGGTTAGGCCTTGCGCCGTGTTTGTCCCTGGATGGCTACAGCACCCTTGTCTTCACCTTGCTGTTTCTTCTGGAATTCCCTCTGGAGTGACGCCTTCCAAGATTGCTCCTTCGGTTGGCGCCCGGAGGCCTCACAAGCCGATGGTCCACGTTCACTCAGCCGGTTGAGAGTGCGCCTTGCCTTAAACAGGCAGGGGAAGCAGAAAGGCGAAGGAAGGGAGCCATGGAGCAGCACAGGCGGGTTCACTGTGTGAAGGCGCCACCTTGGAGCTTACGGAATTCAAATCCATTTTCTTTTGTTTATTTGACTGCTTGATAGACCTCCTGAAATATGGACCAAGTCTGAATGCTGTGAAACTACAAGTCTGAAAGCCTGGCATTATTATAATCTTTCACATAATTTTTTATGGAATGAATTCAGCATGACTCTTCCACCCCTCTGAGAACAATATCGAAGTTGGAGCTGTGGAAGTAAAAGGCTTCGGTAATCTCATCTTTCCCGATTGGGTGTCAGCCTACAACAGTGATCGGGATGGTCTCAACCTCTGATGGGCATTCCTGGGTCCAGGTCCCTCCCACTTTGTCTCTAAGCTTCATTACTACGTATGGTCCTAGGGAATGGGAATAATAGAATTATATAAATTACTTAGTTGAGTCACATATACATTGTGAAACTTAGCTGAGTGCTTGTGGATGAGAAATTACTTAGATTTAGCTGAACAAAATTTACAATTGGTCTGACAGGGACTTCAGTGCTGTAGAAATGTTTGTACTGACTGAGTTTTCTAATGTTCACTTGCTGTGGTTTTCATGTGTTTTCTCTCTGGTCTGTCTGGTCACAGATTTGACTACTTAGTGGTTGACTGCTATTGAATGGTCTGTAAGAAAGACCAATCCATTAGTCCTTAAAAATAACCCTCCCTGTTACACATAAAAATGCTGAACAGTGAATTGTATGATCCAGTTAGTTTGGCTGAAATTGAGAAGCAAAATTGGACAGACTCTGAGGCATTTGAATTAATCACTTAGCCATTTGAAAAACCAAAGCAGGGAAAAACACATTATGCCTCTTATATTCCCATCACGTTACTTAATATAATTTTAGCAAAGTGATCCTGTTAAAGCATTCTTTGGGGTGTCCGCTTGTGGTCCGTGGGGGCCGCTTCAGCTGCTGGGATAGGGTGATGATCTAAGTGTCCATGTCGTTAGAGTGCAGGCCTGGCTTCTGCTGCACAGTGGCTGTCGTCTTGGCTGGATGGGGCTGTGGGCATCCTGGGCGGCTCCTCTTTCCCTTCCTGGGTCCACAGTTGCCGTCTGTTCTCTTGCGCCTGTTTTCCTCTTTAGCTCTCCTTCCCATCTGTATACTCGTTTTCAAATGGGCCTTTTATACTTCGCTTTTCTGACTTCTCCATGGCCTTGATTTGTGTGTGCTCATGACCAGCTGAACCAACTCTCCTTTGGAGAAGCACTTGACCTGTTGGACATGTAAAGTGTTGGAGTTTTAAAGAGAAGAGGAGACAAATGCCCAGAAATTAGAACCATGAAGGTGACCGGTTAACAGAGGGGAACACTGGCTCCCACTATCTGTGAGAAGGTTCCAAGTAGCTTGGCCCTTAAACAGAGATATTTCAAGTGTTAGTTGCTATAAGCCAGGAGATTGGGATGCATCTGCTTAGTGCAGGGTTGGTGTTTACTCTGTGGCAGTTCATATGGTTTGGTATGAAAGAGCTCCTCTCTTCTCAGGGCATCCTTTTCCTCCCTGTCCTTGGCCTTCCATAAAAAACCCGTCGGAAGGCACAATGATGGAGAAGTCGAGAAGTGTCTCAGTAAGAAATTGGGTGCAACAAGAAACGAGGAACTTAACTGTCATTGTTATATAAAATTTTTAGTAACCACGTGAGCAAGGAAGGGTGAAGCTAGTATACATCCTTGCAGATCATAGCCCAGTGACCCACCCCTCCCAGTTCAAGCCTCTATGTTCCTTTCATTCTGGGTCGAGTCCCAGTGTTCCATGTTTTCCAAACAGGATCTACCTCTGAACAACACATGGTTCCAAAGATAATCCACAACATCCAAACACATGAGGCTTGGGGGGAACCTTCCAGAGTCAAACCATAACACTAACAGAATAAAAAAGCACCCACTGAAATTTTTGTGGAGAAATTTGTAATATATTGAAACACAATATAAAGGCAGAATCTAACAATATCTAATTAATATGATCATAGTAAAAAAATACAGACAAACATCCTTCTGTAACTTCCAGAAAGGATAACCAACATGTGAAAAATAATAGACATTGAGCAATGGGATTTCAAAAGATTTTCCACTCTTTATGTTTTACATTTTTAAAAATAAGCCAATTACCTTCATTTTAAAAGATGCACATATTTATTTAAGGACTACCTATCACTACCTAATATTTTATTTCCCCTAAATACCATCATAAATATTGAGACTACCAAAAAGTTCAGCTGTGTGTCATTCTCTTTTTTGAAGCCTGGGTGTCTCGATTCTGAAAAGTCTGTCGAAATTTGATCCTGCCTTTCTCTCTGCATTAGTACAACCTGAAGATTCCACTATTTTCATAAGGTGTACAGTCTAGAGAAGTGAATTTCAATGGCTTGTTTGGTGTGGGAGAGAGTTTATAATATTCATTAAGTGTATTCAGAACCTCAAAGTAAGAATCTATTTGTCTGGTCTTTATTGCTTAGAATTTATTCATCAAGTGAAAACCAAAACTACAGGAGATTAACAAAATCAATCTCAGGCCCTCCAATCCCTTTCTCTGAATTTATTGATTTTTCTTTTGGCCAAAGGGCATTCACACCCTTTTTTTATTATGGGGTAAGAACTTATGTTGGCCTCTTTTTCTTTGTTTGATTTGCTTACTAACAATCCCTATATATGTGTAATTCCCTCTATGGTTTCTTGTAACATTAAAAAAAAATAGCACCTGAAATGCAGGTTTTCACAATGTCTCAATTCCCCCATAAAGAGGAAAATATTCAACACTAAGGCTTTCTGAGGAAAAGCAGGTTGCTTTGCTCCCTTTGACCATTTATCAGCCTAGAAAGATCACTCTGTCCCTGTAAGCTGATTTCTGTGAAAATATCACAGACTTAAGAGATACTGGCTATTTTCCAGCTCTGAGATTTATAAGAAAAACAATAGCTGAAGCTAAATTCTTCTTAAAAGCTTATCAGAAAGGGACTTTGTTTTGAGACAGACTGTTGCTCTGTAGTCCAGGCTGGTCTTTAACTACAGCTTTACTGTCTTATCCAATACTGAATTGTACCTGGCTGAATAGCTTCCAGTCTTTGATCACTGTGTGATTATTTCAGTGTGTATCTTCATGAATGCCATTTTAGCATATAAATAACCTGACGGTTAATTCCTTATGTTAGGCCCCAAAAGTAGACTTACTCTAACAATGGGCATTTACATTTTGAAGTCAAATTACCTTCTCAAAGGTTTGATGCTGATTTCTCTTGATGAGTTTGTGGACTTGATTGATTATGTACAAGATCTTTATGAGACAGATTTGAGACTTTTGTAGGTAAATTGATGTGACTTGAGACCATCATGCTCAGTGAAGTGAGTCAGATGCAGAAGGTTAAATATCAAATGCCTTCTCTAATATGAAAAACTCAGAATATAGGCATTGCATAGAGCCAAACGGGGATAGTAGAAGTTAGGGGGGATGGGGAAGGTGTGGGAGAGTCAAAAGGAGGAGGGGAAGGGATTGTGATTTTGATGTGATATAGATGTGTACAAAATACTGAAATTCAGTGTAAATAAATATATAGTGGAGGGGACTCTTTGTGCACATTTATTGTAGTGATCCCTAGGGTCCTCCTATCCACCTTAATGCAATATCTGTTCTTTTGTTTTGTTTTTCCCCATTTTATTGATATGTACAAGTGCAGAATTTAAGGTTTACAATGGAGTTGAGCATTTTGTGCACATACATTTCTTGTCAAAGTGACAAGGGCTTTCCCGCTCTCCTTTTGTCCCACCCCTTACCCTCCCTTCCCTCCCTTCACCACCCCCCAGTCCCCCTCTTACACTTTGTCTTTCGTTTAAAGTTCCATGAGATAGTTTTGGTCTGGGTCTCTCATATCAGAGAGACCATCCGATGTTTCACCTTCTGCTTCTGACTCACTTCACTAAGCATGATATTCTCAAGTTTCTTCCATTTGCCTGTGAAACCTCCATGCTGTTGGACCTTACAGATGTGTAGTGTTCCATTGTGTATAAATACCACAGTTTGTGTATCCACTGGTCTGTTGATGGGTATTTTGGTGACTTCCATATTCTAGCTAAACAATCTGAGAATTATGGGAGTCCAAGAGAAGACTGAAGATGAAGCAGTATCTGTTCTTAAACAGCGCTGGGGAAGGAGCCAACCCTGCCCCGTGCTTGTGTAGATTAAAAGGCAGGTCTCTGAATTGATTTGGTTGTGACCATCTTTACTTGCCTCCACGTGAGAGCTTCAAGGGGTGGTTTGTTTCCGTGTTCTGAGTAATGACTGATAAATATAAACTGCTGAAGGATATCTATTTTGAAAACAGAATTTTATAAATCCTGAAGTTCTGCTGGCCAGAGGTGACTGGGAAATGATCAAAGCTCATGTAATTCTAGTGGCTGTAATTTCGTTTCAGGGAAAATGTTGGGTGAAAATATGGTCACATCTCTAAACCGTAGGCTTGTCCACAAGGCCTGGGACAGTTCCTCCTTGATCATAGGACACCTCATAGGATTATGCATAATGAAATTGGTTCAGAGACACTTAAACCAGGATTTTCAATAAAATACTTCATTAGCCAAGAATACGATATTTTCTACAGCCCTTTGATGGAATTGTACCATCATGAGAGGCAAGGTGGTTCAGATGAAAATAATCATATTCTTAATTTATGTTAGCAATTGACTTTAAAGTATGTTTTTTAAAAAAGACAAATGTGAGGGTTTTCTTTAAACTTTTTATCATAAATCCTGCTACATAATAGTTTGGGGTTTAGGGAAACATCTCTAATGAGATATTATCAGAATAAAAAGCAGTGACTAAGTCCTTGTGGGTTAAAAAAAAATCAACAGTGGCAACGTTTCCAGAGTTGTTTTTCTTGTGAAATCTAAAATGCTTATTAAATTTTATTGATTGATTGACTTGTACTCATTTCTCTGTCTTTTCTCCCTAATTTAAATTTGTGCACTCTTAAGATACAGCAGCTTTGGCAGCAACTCCTTCCACTCCTCAAGACCTCCATCTGGACCAAGTGTGCCTTCCACGCCTGCATCGTCTCTGTCACCCCCACAGGAGGCCAGGCTGGAAAGGTGAGTTTCTGAATCTGCTGGGGCTTCCTATCCTCACCTCAGGGAAATTGATGGGATAAGAAGTAGCTAAAGGAAAAGTATAAATAAAAGGCATAGTGTGTTATATTTTCCTTTTTAGGACCTGCTCCAAAGGCAGGAATATTTTCTCCATCTTCCACATTATCTACTAAGCAAATAGTGATCAGAGAGGATGTTTTTTTCTTCTTATTGTATCTCTTTCCTATATACATTCCATGGAAAATACAGTTTGTTTTTCTAAAATGTTTAAGTGAATATTTGAATTCACCTCTTAAAAATGGTTCTAGATATTATGTAAGCTCTACAATTTGTTTTAAACACATCAATTTTCACGTTCGAATGATTAAATCTATGGAAATTGGAAGGTGGTTGGCCCATTAAGGTGCTATGTAATTAATCCAGGACCCACCAGAAGAGAAAAGAATTACAGAGGAAACATGGAAGGAATTTCACTTGGCATGAGTATTAGACCACCAGAAAATCACTGATTATTACTCGTAAAAGCCAGTGATTGCACAAGGATGTGTTTACAAGGGAAAGGTAAGACCTGTAATTTTAGAACAATTAAAAACAGTTACCCTTACATGGCAAGACTGCTAAGTTAGAGAAGACTGCTTAGAATTCCAACTCATTCCCTTGAGAGTTATTAAATCCTTGAGGGTAAAATGCCAGTTACGCCAATCCCTACCTTACATGGTGATTTTAGTGAGTAAATAAAAACATCTATACAAGAGTGCTGTGTATGTCTCCAGTGGGGGAGAGCGGTGTGGAGGATGGTAGCCTGTGACTTTCAGCAGTTCCTGACTCATTGTATATCGATACTCAGAGGTCATTTGCCTCAAACCCCATACTTAAAATAAGTGGACCTGTGTATTGTGAAGTGTGCTTTGCCAAGCATTGCTGGTGATGGGAGGGTATTGTCAGATTGTACAGCAGACAAGACCTGATGTCCCCGGGAAGAAAGTATGCCCAGTGGGATTTGCCTAGCCATGTTACCATTCATGTCTAAGATTACATGTCAACCCCACAGTGTCAGACTCCAGCATGGCCTTCAGCTGTCTGTAGTCCAGGGAAATGAAGTCTCGGTAGTAAGGAGCCAGTTGAGGACGCCCGTGACTCTAGCTTTGTCATGTAGCCTCATTTTGAGCTGAGCCGAGGTTCCTAGTAGTCTTGGAGAGATTGCCACATAGATGGCCCAGATCAAATAGGATGCAAGAGCTGGGGCCAAAGGAGGAAGACAAGAGTAGTGTTGATATGACATCACATGTCTGCCACCTGATCTTAGTCCACTTTTTGTTGTTGTGACAGAATACCCAACAACCACAGTTTAAAGAAAGATTTATTTTAGCTCACAGGTTCAGAATGTCACAGTTCATTCAGGGTGGCTGGCCATGGTGGAAGCACATGGCAGAGACACAGGTGGAGACAGCTCCTTGTGGGATTGCAAATAGGAAGCAAAGTGAATCAGGAAGTAAGAACTAGCATATACCCCTCCAGGTCCCCTCCCACTGATCTGCCCCTCTGAGATCAAGCCTCTATACTGCTGCTTCTAGCCAGGCCCTACTTCCCAAAAGGTATCCTACCACATCCAAACGCAAGGCTTTTTAGGGGACACGCCAGATCCAAGCTATGACACACCTGCTAGTCTACCAGTATCACTGAGGCTAAAGCCACCTCCACTCATTGTTCTGACCCTCATAATATCTGAGGCCTAGTCATGGTAGAGTAGTGGTAAACATCTTTTGGAGATACGAAACATTAGTCATGTACTGGATGGGATTAGTCTGGAAGAAATTGGACAATTTTCAGAACAGAAGTTCTAGGAGGTGCACGGGCTTGTCAAAACCCTGAGTTTAGTGAGACACTTCCCATATTCTGAGGGGTAAACCCCAGCCTTTGGCTATTTCCCAATCTCTGGCCAGATTGAATCTGGCAGGTCCAGGACAAGGCTCCCGAAGGACTCCTGTTGCATCTCCTCTGCTTCAGCTGGCTGAAGTTTCTTGTTGCCTGTGAGGAAGAGGTGGGTTAAACCAGGAGGACTGAGGTAGCATCCTAGGTACATTGAACACCCTGGAGAGAAGGTTAGACTTTATTTGGTGAATACGGGAGTTGTTCAGGTTTGGAACAGGAGATGGCCAACTCAGCAGCAGGGGCAGACGGACAGGAAGCTGTGTCAGAATCTAGGAAAGATGACAATGCAAGGCCAGTGGTTGGTTCATAAGGGGAACAGAAGATTTTCACAGACATGGCTGGAGAATGTAGGCAGGGGGGACAGAGTGAGTGAAGGTTCAGGTTTGTGCACATGTTTAGTTGTTAGAATCAAAGAGCAGAAATATACTGGAAGAAAAGCAAAGTAGGAGTAGTTATGTGTAGCCTCAGATATCCCGAGGATTAGGAGATGTAACACCCAGGAGCCACTCTTTAGGCATGTGTGCTCTCTCTCCCCCTCCCTCTCCTCTCTCTCCTCTGTCTCTCTCTCTCTCTCTCTCTCTCTCTCTCTCTGTGTGTGTGTGTGTGTGTGTGTGTGTGTTGAATCAGTATGGCCTACAGTATGAGCTACATCCCTAGCCCTTTTATTTTGAGGCAGGGCCTCGTAAGGCATGCAGTGTCCTAGGATAGGTTCCACCTTGCAGTCTTCCTGCTTCAAACTTCCCAGAATGTCGGGGATTGGTGTGCACTGGCACTGTTGGCTTCTTTTTACACTTTTGACAACTGAATTATTTGGATATTATTCATGATATAGTTCTATATGTATATTTTTGTGATATTGAGATATAGGACTATAGTTACTGAAATGTATACTCAGAATTTGTGAGATTATTATATTTATACCTACATATTACTAAAATCAAAAAGCAAAACTTTTTTTAGAAAAGATATTGAAATATTATGAACAATAGTTCCTTTTTTTTCTAACGGGAATCTATGTCTTCAGCCAACACACTCCCAACTAATAAACACCATGCCAGAGCCTTGTACAATACTAAAACTTGAACTCCATTGCCTTGATTTGGAAACAGGACTCATTTCTCTGAAATCCTAAGAAAATCAAGCCAACCAAAATACCCCTTTAAGCACCTTGGAAATGCAACGGGGCATCATTTCGGGCTTAGAGTTTTTTGTTTTTTCCCAAGTGTGTTAAAATATTTGATGTTAATAAAGCATGGGTAATAAATTGACCTAGAAAGGAAGTGTTGAAGAAAAAAATATAAATTTAACTCAAGGTATGCATATTAAAATGAATTTATCTCCAGCATTCCTATCATAGTGTTGTTTATGACTGGCTTTTAGAGATGAAAAGTATTGCATTAATTTTCATGAAATTGGAACTTAAGTTCTACTGAAACAAAACCACAAAGGAATTACTGACAAAGACCCTCAGAGATGCAAGATGAAAGTGTTCAATGAAAGTAGAATTTTAAAATGCTTCAATTTTGAAAATGTACTTTTTAAGCAGAGAAGATCTAAATATTTTAATTCTGGAAGACAATAAAATTACAGGAATATTTGAACCATTCATTTTAAGTATTCAAATGAAGGTAATAAGCAGACAACCTTGCCACAAGCTTGTTTATGGCCTTGGCACCTGGGGAGAGCAGAGTTCATTCTTTTTTCTTCTCTGCAGTGACATTTCCATCTTGTGAGCCTTTTCAGAAATGGCCACAGGTGGCCTGAATGGTGTTAAGACCCAGTTCATGAATTTGAGGTTACCCAGAATGTCAGTGTGCATGTTAAACACTAATCTGATCCTCTTTCCACTTGGAACATCTGTGTTGATTAGTATATACTCACTTTTCTCCTTTATGCGTTAGTGTACATGGTCTTTGGAGAAGGTTGAAAATGGCCAGGCACACTTACTTGTCCCACCAGAGTCTGTTCTTCTGTACAAGAGGATATGATCCTAGTTATGACATCTCCTTGGGGACTAAAACGTGAATAAAAGATGTGCCATTTTGTGTGAATACTTCTGGTTAGAACACTCAGCATGACACTGATCCTCCTAATAGATTTTTAGTACCTTGGTAACTATAGTGACTATAGTGGATCTTGTGTTACCTACTTTATACCCATTGAACAGTTATTCCTCATTTCTCCGATTTCTTGGTATTTATTGTTAACTTATATAGATTTTTATGATGCCACACATAAGAGGAATCATAATAATTGTGCTTCTGGGGCTGACTTATTTCATTTCACATAATGTCCATCTATGCTATCACAAATGATACCATTTCCTTCTTTGCTAAAGCTGAATAATATTCCATCGAATGTACATACCACACTTCCTTTATCCACTCATCAATTGATGTACACTTAGGTTGGCTATAATAAATAATGCTGCATTGAGCCTGAGAATGCAGACTTTCTCTGATATCCAAACTTCAGTTCTTTTAAATGTGTTCCTAGAAGTGGATTATAAAAATAGGTAGCAATTGTATGTTGTTGTTACATGTGCTTAACATATACAAGGTTTAAAATTTACAAGGTGTGAAGGGAATACAATAAAAGCGCAACCCCCACAACCGCCAGTAAGCAACAACTCCTAGCAACGTTTTATGTCTATTTCCAGATATTTTATGTTAGCACACAAAATTTTATTGTGGTTTTACATATATAATAACATGCTACACAAACTATTTTGCACCTTACTTTCTCTTTAAAAATCTATTTCACTCTCTTTTCATAGTAGTACTTGTAGCTTTTATATTGTGGCTAATGACCATGTTACACTTTTTTCTCTGCCTACTACATATATACCCAGTTCTGTTCATAATGATGAGCACGTCCCCTTTTTCCGCATATGTAGGTGGTACTGGAGATTGAATCCAGGACCTTGAACACAGGGCTACATTCTCCATCCTTTTGAGACAGGATTTCCCTACGTTGCCAAACTGGTCAAGTGGGGCTGGAACTTGGAATTCTCCTGCCTCAACCTCCCTGAAGGCTGAAATAACAGCCATGCGCAACTGTGCTAGGCTCCTAACCTTTGGTATTGCATGGATTGGATTCCATGATGAGGATTCTTGTACGTGTGCCATTTTGCATACATTTGATTATTTGTAGGGTAAGTTCCTAAAAATGAATTTAATCAAAATGACTATGGCTTTTTAATTTTGCTTAATTTGCCAAACAACTCTACATAAAATTATACCAAGGTAGACTCTCGATAGCCATGTGTGAGGGAGCTTGCCAAGGAGTCATTAAATTTCATACTTTTGTTCAGGTTATAGTGAAAAGTTAAATGTCAGTAAACTTTTAAGTCTTGTCTGTCTTATTCTGAGTGTGGTTGGATACAGTCTCATATGTCCAGGACACATTTATTTCCTATTTTTAATCATTTTTGAGTTTTTATCTTTATAGAATTATAGAAATAGTAATTATTTTCCTCAGTCATTGATCTTTGTTTTATTTATGAAATTTTGACACATGGAAAACTTTCGATTTTATGAGTTAACTGTATTTTATCTGCCTTCTCGGACTTGTTTTCCTACTGAAAAAGCTTCTCTCGCATGGTTTCTTCTAGAACTTCTATAGCTATTTTTTTCATATCTAAGTATTTTTTCTACCTGAACATTATTTTGGCAAATGGCATGAGAACATGTCCTAACTTTAATTTTTTTTCACCTCTTCCAAGTGAAAATTATTTGAAGGACAAATTATTTCCCTACTGACTTTTCATCCATGAAGAGAGAGCAGGTGTAGTTATCTGTCTGTGTGTTCAAATTATTCCCTTAGGAGCATCTCCAGCCTCTTCCTCCTGACCATCTTCCCTGACCAACCTTTCCAGGCTATGAGAAACTCTCCTTCTTCCCAATGTCTGTCCTTACCACTTCCTTAGTAGTCATTTAATTATAACTATATTGTGCTGCCTTGAACTAGCCCTGCTGTGGAGTTTTGTATGGTGAGTCACCGTGCTGAAATAAAACACTCAGTAGTATTTTAAGAAACTGGAACCAGGAGGAAAAAGGAAGCCTGCTGTGCATAGTGATGACCTCTCCTTCCAGCTCCAGGCCTCTTTTTTTTTTTTTTTTTTGGCAGCCCCACTTCCTGTCACCCCTTTGAATACCTACCTTTTGTGTTTGTATGACGACTCACCTCTCCCTCCCTCCGCCAGAACTAAAGTGTCCGTTTCTGTGTATTTCTTGCTTGCTTTGACTACGCTTGCTGTTCTGTAGCTTACTTGTCAGTCGTGCATTCTGACTCTCGCCCTGTGTGTGAATTGCTGGCCCCTGAGTCTTTCCCATCCTGAGTGCTTCCTCCCTGTACACGGTTCTGTACGGATGTGAGTGCTTGTGTCTTCCTTTACTTGGCTTTATTTTTGTCCTCGGTGGTGGCTACTTGTGCCTTAGTGTTCTTCATGTCTGGCTTTGAGTCGGTACTCTCATGATCTCTGTGCTTTTTTGAATCCGAAATACTTGTTGGCTGTATTTTATCACCAATCTAACCAATTCTTTCTTTGTAAAATGTGTGAATGGAGTTGAGAGCTCCATTTTTTTGATGTGGCTTTAGTTTAAAATTTTTAAGCTGGTTGATTAAAGTAGATTTAAAAAGCTGAACATCACTGACAAAATCCTAAATAACATATAAAGCAGGATAAAAGACATCACCGGCATAAGTGATGCCAGTTAGTGGTTTCTTGTCCATCACTACCAACAGAAAACAAAAGATGGCATCGCAGCCCCTTTCCTCCCACTCTAGGACACTGGGTGCTTCTGTGTTTCAAAGCAGTGCTCCTGGCTGCCACTTCCTGACCCTGATAGCAGTCATGTTACATGAACCTTGTTAACGCAAAATGTGGTCCTAATTCATTGATGGCATTACATCCAAAGTGGCCAAGAGGACGAATGTGGGTCCCATCAATGGAGTAAGTTTCAGTAGAGTCTGACTCCTGCTGGCAGCTTTATGTAGTTAAATGGGCACTAGAGGAGCTATGGTCTCCGTGTCAGCCGTTTTCTGCTCTGGCCTAGGACTCAGCATTCTAACACACGCTAGAGGTTTTTTCTCTCATATCTGTTTGGGATCTGACTCCTCACTATTTCAGCTATTATAATTGGTTTAGCTCAGAATCAATGCCAGGCATGGACTATATATTGTAGATATGTGTCTATTTCCTTTCTGAAGGCCAGATCTGAGCAGGCGATATTTGCTGCTCGGACCTTGACTCCCCCTCCCCTCACCCCTAACACTGTCCTTCAGGAGGTCTGCCCTGACTAAGGTCTCACGTTTTGGGGTCTGCATGCACCCACATGCAGCCTCACTCACTGGGGGTCCACACTCCTTGTACTTTAATGCCACAGAAATTCTCCATGGACACCCCAGGCTGTCCTGAGACCCTTCCTTTGTATTTTTTCTATCATCTGTCTCACTACCTTCCTTTCTTCAGTTATTTGATTCCTCTTCATCCTCCAAAATCCACACAGGGGCACCTGTCCCGTGTACTCCCGACTTGCAGCAGCAGAATGAATTGCAGTGGCCTCCCTGATTCTCGTGCCCCTATTCCAGCTTTCAACCCTTGGAATCATTATGTGTTTGTCTGCGTGTTTCTACAGTGGGACTCATCTCCTGTTATCTGAAATTGAGTACCTGGAGTCCACAAAGCCATGGGCTTAAGATGACTTGCCTTCCTGACTAGTGATTTTATTTATGTATTTATATTAAGAGAAACAGGACTGCCTGGAAGAGTCCGCATTCCCAAGAATTTTACAGATAGCTTTTTGTTTGCAGGGGAACACTTTGTGCTGTCCCCACGTTCTTAGTCTTTCTACTTTAAGGCCTTTTCACTCTTGGATAACATCCCTTCTACGTCACGTGTATTTCCTCCAGGGAGGCCAGCATCTCCTTTATGCTTCTCCAAGTTCAGGTTCCCTGACAGCCAGCTCCCTGCCCTGCTCCTATGTGAATTTGTTGGATGATAAATGCATTGATTGTTTTTAGTTGTTCTGCATCCTACCTTCTTCCTTTGAAAAGTAGGATTTGAATGTTCTTCCCCCCTTATTTATAAAGGGCTACATAGTAGCTTTAGCTGTTAATGTTGGAATTCCATTTGCACTTAAGACTGTCATATATGATGCTTAAGGATTAGATGACGTCTGTAATAAGAAAAGGCAAAAAACAGAACTCTTTCCCCTACATTACTGTAGCTGCAACTGTTTGGTACCACAGATTGAGTCAGCTACTGTCACTTTTGTCTTTGTATCTTCTCCTCATGGGAAAGTTTCCAGTTGTCATTGGCTGTAGAATCTTGCACTGGCTTTTACAAAAATTCCAAAAGAAAAAGAAGTATGTATGCCATTTTCCCCTTCAGAAAATATATTCATGCCTCTCTGATGGTTATTCTCTTACTCTATCCGCCTACTCCTTCGCTCAGAGACCACTGGGGAGGAGTGAGTGAGCTTCATTGTTATAATCAAAGTAGTCGGAGCTTCTGAGTTGGTTTCAGAAGTCATGTGGAGAGAACACACTAACTCTATGTACTCATGTTTCAGTTAGCAAATACTTAGAGTGTGTATAGTGTGCCAGCCCTGTGCTTCGCTTGATAATCCAACATTGATTGAATTGGACACAGTCCCTGACCTCACAGGACTTGCACTTTAGTGGTAGAAATACAAGATGAGTAAACTGTCATCGAATAGTCACCGTTATTGTGAATGCTGTGAAGAAAATGAGCCTCCACAGGAGAGCTGGTTGGGCCATCAAAATGGAGCCTAGTGGTGTGGGACACGGCTGGCAAGGAGTCTGGGAAACAGTTTCTGGCATGAGATAAATTACAATTTGGTCTGAGGTGTGCTTGATGGGGGCAGAAGGACAGAAAGTCAACAAGAGGAAGAGGGAGTGAATCCACATCTTTCTTTAAAGCATGACCTTGGGCCATGTGATTAGCTCTGAGACTGTTTAGAATAAACCTGATGTTTAGAGAAAAGGCAAACATTCAAAGGACATGTGCAGTGGCCTGGAGCAGAGAGATGGAGAAGATGGAAAGGATGGATATTGGCTCTGGCCAGCAAGCCAGCAAGATCTGTAAGCCCATAGAGCTCTGGTGGCAGTCAGTGCTTCTGGAAGCTGCCAGGATAGCAGGGGTGGACCTGGAGCTGTGACAGGAGAGAGCTGACCCCTCTTTGTGCCGGAGGCCTGTCTCAGTCCTGGACAGAAGGGTGGAAATTAAGAGACAAAGAAGGAACAGGCAAGGAGTGCTCTATGCCAAGGTCGGTGAGGCTGACGGTAACTGGGGCCTGGAGGAATGGCCTCGTGCTGTACTCATGAGCCAGTGCAGAAACGTGAACCTTTCCATGGAACCAGCCTCCACAGCCCACTGCGTGGGCCCTGCTGTTCCCTTCCATGGCCAGGATGCTCAGATCTGCGCTGAAGCAGCACATGCCACCAGATGAAGAGGAGAAAGCAAGAAGAGAACTTAAGTTCACATGTCCATCCTCCATAGTGGTCATCTCCAAGATTGCGGCACTGATGACAGAGAAACATTTCTTTCATTGAGGATAACTCGGGGCTTGCTGATTTCATCATTATGATTGCCGAGGCATAGCCCTGACGATCTGAAGGAAGATTCTAACTCTTACTGGTGATAGGGTGCTATACTTTGGGTGTTGATTGTCCTCCAAAGACCCATGTATTAAGGTTTTGTTCTACGGGTTACGTTAGAGGTAGGTGGTGGAACCTTTAGAAGGTGGCTCTACTGGGGAGTCTTTAAGTCATTGTAGACATGCCCTTCAAGGGGATTATGGGAACTTAGCCTCTTTCTGTATTTGTTTTGCTTTGCTTTGCTTCCTGGTCATGAAGTAAGCGATTGTGATCTGTTATGCGCTCCCAGAATGATGTGTTGCCTTGTCACATACCCAAAGTGATGGTGGCAATAGATGATGGACTGGAACTTCCAGAGCCGTGGGTCAAAATACACCTTTTGTAAGATAATTATCTAAGTTATTTTGTTGTAGTGACTGAAAGCTGACTAACACAGAGGGCAAACAAATGCCTTTTATAGCTAGAGTTACCTGTTGTCTTGAGATCTTTAAAGGAAGTGATACTCAAGTTTCTAGCCAGGTCAGGAGAACCATTTCACTGTTAAATATCATTTAACTTAAAATTTTTTTAAATTTAAAATTTAAAAAATTCTTTAAAAATTGTTTGACCTTTATGCCTTCATATTCAACAATCTACTTGTGGATTAAGCAGTAATTTCAAATTTTGGATACTATGTGAGATTACTTTGGCTTTTGGTAATATTTCACTCGATATTTTTGAAGTCTGAAATGTTAAAATTTTGCATGTTTTATCAAGAAGGTTTTACTTCACTCAAACTTGCCAAAAGAATTTTAAAGCAACTTTTGTGGTAAAAGCTGACATAAAACCACATAGGTTTTTTCACATATATGTACGAGTGAAACCATTGCTACAATTAAGATAATTCACATACCCACCACCCATAAGAATTTTCTCATACTTCTTTGTGATTACTTCCATTTTTTCCTATCTCTAAGCCTCTGTTGATCTATTTTCTGTAATAAAGATTCCTTTATACTATAAAAGTTTTCTATTAATGCAATGATATATTCTTCTTGAAGGGTTACTTCTAACATATTTTTTAAAGATTATTTTATTGTATGTTTCAACAGTCATTTCATTGTATTGCTGAGTAGTACTTGCTTGTGAAAATAAACCACTATTTGCTTATTTATCTGTTGGTGGATATTTGATTGTTTCTGATTTTAATGATGAATGTTTGTATACAAGTTTTTGTGTGTAAATGTGCTTTTATTTCTGGAGGGTGACTCCCCAGGAATAAATTCCTTGAATCACTTGGTAGATGCAGGACTAGCTTTTTAGGAAATTGCCAAACTGTCTTTCCAAAGGATTGTATGTCAGCGTAATGCTCACCTCACAAAATAAGACAGAGTATACTCCTTCCTCTTTAACTTTCCAGTAAAAGTTGTTTAGAATTGATGTTGCTTCTTCCTTAAATACCTTTTAAATGTCACAGGTGAAGCCACCTGAGAATGAGCTTTCTTCATATCAACTCTGTAAACTATAATTTCTTTAATAGAGGCTTATCTGACATGAATCCAGATCAAATTGTAGGTTTCTTCCTCAGTGATCTTTGGTAGTTTTTGTTTTTCAATGAATCTTTTTCATTTCATGTAAGTTGTGAAATTTACTGTCATACAGTTGTCCACAGTGGTCCTGTATAGATTTTTTTAATATTGTAGAGCTATAATGATATCCTCTCATTCTTAATACTGGTAATTTGTGTTTTCTCTCTCTTCTCCTGGCCTCTGGCTAGAGAATTAAAAACTTCACTGATCTCTCCCCATGTGCCCCAAAAAACACAGGTTTTTTTCTTTTTATTTCTCTATGCTATTTTTTGAGACAGGGTTTTGATCTGTAGCCCAGGCTGTTCCTGAACTCACTGGAGTAGCCCAGGCTGGCCTTGGACTCAGTACAATCTCCCTGCTTCAGCATTCCAGTGCTGGGATTACAGGCGTGTGCCAACACACCCAATTTTTATGTGTTGCTGGGGAATCATACTTAGCATTTGCTAGGCAAGTGCTTTGACCACTGAGCTATTCCTCTAGCCCCTCTCTATTGTTTTTTTCTTCTCCTCTTCCTCCTTTTCTTTTTGCTTTGTTTTATTGACACATATACTCTTTAATATTTCCTTTTTCTTCTTTCTTAGAGTGAAATTTTTCTAAATTGGGAGATGAAGTCATTGATTTGAGACTTTTTTAGTATATGCATTCAGTATCATAACATTTTTCATAAGTATTGTTTTACTTTCACTGCACAATTTTTCATGAGTTTTACTTCTACTTCATTTAAAGTCCTTCTCAATTTCTTTAATTGTTTTTATTTTCCTTATCCCATGGGTTATTTGGATATGTTTAGCTCCTAAATATTTTGTGGAACTTCCAATTATCTTTTTTTACTGATTTCTAATTTAATAAGACTATGCTCAAAGAACATATTTTATGGAACTTGATTTTTTTAAGAGTTTATTAAGATTTTTTTTATAACTATTCAACATAGTGCTTGAAATTTTGACAAGAGCCATCAGGCAGGAGCAAGGAATAACAGGAATATGAATTGTAGCAGAAGAAGTAAAGGTAATGCCTATTTGCTGACAACATGATATTCTGAATAGAAGACCCAAAAAGTTCTCCCCAAAGGCTCTTCGAACTAGTACATTCAGCAAAATAGCAGGTTATAAAATCAATACCCACAAATCAATAGGATTCCTGTACACTAATAATGAATCTAAAAAGAAATCAAGAACGCAACCCCCTTTACAACAACAACAACAACAACAACAAAAAGACCTCATGTTAAACCCCACTAAAGAGGTGAAAAGCCTATACAAATAAAACTACAAAGCCCTGAAGAAAGAAACGGAGATGACTTTAGAGAATGGAAAGACATCCCATGTTTCTGGATAGGAAGAACTCATGTTGTCAAAATGGCCATACTTCCAAAGCTACTATACAGATTCAATGTAATACCAATTAAAATCTCAACTACCTTCTTCATAGCGCTAGAAAAAACTTTAAAATTTATATGGAGCCAGAAAAGATCCAGAATCTCTGAAACAATTCTAAGTTACAAGGGCAAAGCCAGAGGAATTACAATCCTTGACTTCAAAAAATACTACAGAGCAACAGTGATTAAATCTACATGGTACTAGTGTAAGAACAGGTAGAGGACTGGTGGAATAGAATTGAGGATACTGAAACAAACTCAAATACCCTAAGCTATCTAATTTTTGACAAAGAGGCCAAAATAATCACTGGAGAAAAGACAGCGTCTTCAACAAATGGTGTGGGGGAAACTGGACTTATACATGCAGGAGAATGAAATTAGACTCTCATCTCTCAGCACATACTAAAATCAGATCAAAATGGATCAAAGAACTGGACATTAACACTGAGCCTACTAGAAGACAAAATATAGAAGACATAGAAACAGGAAAGGATTTTCTGAACAGATCAACTGCACAGGACATCTCAGCAAGAATCAACAAATGCGACTACATTAAACTAAAAAGCTTTTTCACAATAAAAGAATCAAGGCGAAGAGACAACCCACAGAGTGGGAGAAGATCTTTACCGGTAATACTTGAGACAAAGGTTTCATATCTAGAAGAACAAAACCCCCTAAAATACCCCATCAAAAAGTAAACAGCTGAAACGACGCTTCTCAGAAGTAGTACAGATGGCCAACAAGCACATGAAAAAGTGTTCCTCATCACTAGCTATCAGAGAAATGCAAATAAAAACAACATCAAGGTTTCTCCTCACCCCAGTGATAATGGCCTATATCAAAAACTCAATAAACAACAATTGTTGCCAAGGATGCAGGAAGAAAGGAACTCTACTCCACTGCTGTTGGACATGCAATCTGGTACAACCGTTATGGAAAGCAGTCTGGAGATTCCTGAGAAAGTTGAGTAGAAATTCCATTTGATCCAGCTACTGCTCTACTGGGCATATTCTAGAAAGAAAATCAACACACCAAAAAGACACCTGTATGTCCATGTTTGTAGCAGCACAATTCATAATAGTGAAATCCTGGAAACAACTTACCTGCCCATCAATAGAGGAATGGTTAAAGAATATGTGGTATGTATACACAGTAGAATACTGTGCAGCCATAAGGACAGGTATGAAACTGTCGAACAACAATGGGGCCACTTCGAGTAAATAGTACTCCCTAAAATGCACCAGACCAAAAGACTGACAATAGGCACGTGTCCCTCTTATGAAATCCACAAAAATAATCGCATAAAAAGGCCCAAACGTGAGTGACAGGGTAGAAAGAGGGGCAGTGTTCAGCTGGGAAAGGGGTGGACATAGACACTCATTGACTCCCCGAACCCCATGTCTAATGTGTTATAGAATTTGGAATTCATGTGTATATAAATTAATTTAAAAATTAAAATGTTTTATAACCTAGGTTATGATCTATTGTGGCAAGTTATGTACATTGGAAAAAGAGTGTGTCTTCATGTTGCAAGAATGTGGAATATAAAATTATCAATTTGTGTATTAGCATCATTTTAGTGTTGTATGTCCTTAGTGATTTTCTGTCTGCATGTTCTATCGATTACAGGGAAAATAATGAAACTTACACTGTAATTTTGGATTGCTTAGCCCTTTTGCAGTTAGTTGCATTAGCTCCCTCCACATATTCTGAATCTCTTATTAGGTATGCAAATGTTTACATTTGTCATGCACTCCTCATTATGTGACCATTTACCATCTTGCAACAACTTTCTTTATTCCTGATAACATTTTTTATTCCTATCATTTCTCCATCCTTTTATTTGGCTTTATAGTGGGTGTTTTGTAGGTATATTCAACATATTGTTGATTTAAAAAAAAAAATCTAACAGTATTTGGCTTTTCGTTGGGATCTTTGGACCTTTTTTCCTTACTATGATTGTTATTTGATTGACTTTAAACTTACGTTATCTGCTTTTTCTTTGGGTGCTGGGGATTAAAGTCAGACCTTGTATGTTCTAGGCAAGCGTTCTACCTGTGGGCTACATCCTCAGCCACTTAAATTTATGAATTTGGAATTTGTACTTGTCTCTCTTTTTATCCTTTTAACTTTTTCTGCTCTGTTTTTGGAATATCCATTCTTTACACATCTATTTTGTTTCCTTTGTTACTTTATTTTCAGTAACTGTGGATTGGGGGCACATGGTGCTCACTTAACTTACAATCATCTATCTTTAAATGAAACTAGTATTTGATGCCCAGCGCTAACCCTAACCCTAGCCCTAGCCCTAACCAATCCTGCAAAAGTGCCCTTCCCTTGGTTTCTCCTGCTAAGGTCATCCATTTGTGTTATCATAAATCCCATGATAAACTCTTGCCATGTTTGTTCTAAACCAGTCATTTTAAAAACGTTTAAATTATAATAAAGCTTTCTGTTTAACCCGTGTCGTTGTCTGTCCTGATTTTCTTTCCTCTGCTAAGATTTAGATACTTACATAGCATAATTTACCCTCTGCTAAGATTTCTTGTAGCATAGACTTTGTGATTAATTCTTGTTTTCATGTCTGAAAAAGTCTCTTTGTGGCCTTCATATTTGAAAGATTTCTGTGAAAATATTAGAGATTGATAGGGTAAATTTTTTCAGTCCTTTCAGATGCCACTCTATTTTCTTTACCTTCCTTTGCTCTGACTATAAGCCTGTTACTTTAGTTTTAAACCTCTGTATGTAATGTATCTTCTTTTCCTCCTACTGTTCCCGCCCCTCCCCCAGTACTGGGAATTGAACCCAGATCCTTTGTACAAGTTACATCTCCAACTCTCACACCCCCTTGTATTTTTTCCCCATTTTATTGATACGTATAAGTGCAAAATTTAAGGTTTACAACGAAGTTGAGCATTTTGTACACATACGTATCTTGTCAAGGTGACAAGGACTTTCCCTCTCTCCTTTTGTGCTTTGTATTTTGACAGAGCGTATTGCTAAGTCACTAAGTTCCCCAGGCTCAGCTTGAACTTGTGATCCTCCTACCTCAGCCTCCCAGAGTGCTGGGGTTAAGGGTGGGCACCACCACACTGGCTCCTCTGAGTGCTTTTAACTATCTCTGTCTTTTTTCTTGACAGTTTAATTTATATTTGCCTTGGTATAGTTTTTTCTTGTTTTTTTGTCCTTAGGAATTGATAAATTCTTAGGTCTTTGGATTTATCAAGTTGAGAAAATTTTTAGTACTTCTTAAGGAAGTTTTGCTGTTTTTTGCCTCTCCTTCCCTTGGATAACTGTAATTAACCGTGTAATTATATGAAGTTTGTTTTCACAGAGCTTGTTGGTGCTCTGGTGACTTTTTAAAACCATTTTTATCAAAGTATTATTTTGAATAGTTACATTGCTGTGAGTTCAAATTCGCTGCTGATTTTTTGTGTATGTCTGTTGTTTAAACTAGGTTCTTTTCTATACCTTTTATGTCTTCACATGTTAAATCTTATTTCTTGAGTCTATGGGCTATAACTTTAATAACTAATTTAATGATCTAAACTCATCCTATTATCTATGTCATTTCTGGTTTGGTGTCAAATGCCTTGTTTTTCTCTTTGTGTCCTTTTCTTCTTTGTATACATGGTCTTTTTAAATTTTTTTTACTAGATACCATATGTTATAAATTTTACTTTTGTTGGGTGCTGGGTATTTTTGTGTTTCTATATCTATAAGTATTTCTGAGTTTTGTTCTGTAATTTACTTTAATGCAGAAATAGTTTTAACCTTTTAGGTCTTTTTGTATGTGTGTGTGTTGGGGTGCGGGGGCGGGGGGGTAGAGTCTTTCACTGTAAACCAGGCTGGTCTTGAACTTACTGTGTAGTCCAGGTGCCTTGGTCTCACAGCAATCCTTCTGCTTCGGCCTTCTAAGTGCTGGGATTACAGGCATGTGCCACCATTCCTGCTTTTATATAGTGCTGGGGAATTGACTCATGGCTTTACTCTTGCTAGGCAAGCACTTCAACCACTGTGCCACTCCTCCAGCCCCAGGTCTTTCATTTTTAGTTTTCTTAGGCCAGATCAGAACTAAGTTTAGTCCAGTATTTTTCACTATTGAGGCAAAACACATGTACGATTTTATTTGGTGTGCTCTGAATTTGCCAAGCATCTCTCTCTGAGCCTTGAAAACGGGCGTTACTCTCTGCTCTCTATATTCTTCAGACACTGTTTACTCTAATTCATTGGAAGATTTTTTTTTTTTCACTGATCTCAATTTCCTCACACACGTTGATCAGTCTTTGAATACTTAGGGAAATCTGCAGGTGTACCAAGTGTATCTCTGTATAGCCTCTTTCTGTTGTGCTACCTGCCAACTTAAGCCACGTCACATTTCCAGACCCCCGACTGCATCTCCACTACCCAGCGACACCTGGCCATTCCTTCTGTACCTGAAAACTTTCTCCAAGCAGTGAGCAAGCAAGATGCTTGCTTATTGCTTCTCGTCTCTCAGAAGTCACTAACTTCTTCCACCTGGTGACTAATTTTTGAGTGCTGTCATTTTGTATACTTTGTCTGCTTTTCTCCTGTTCAAAGTGTAGATAAACCTGGTTTCAAGAACTTGTCCCCTTTCCCCCCTTGAAACAGGCACCAACTTCCTGTAAAAAAAATTCAGTTAGATTAGCATGCTAACATTTATTTTATGGTAACTTTTATTAGTAAAGCTAGTAAAGAGTAAAAAGCAGAAAGCAACATGAAAATAATGGGTTTATAGTCTACTAGACTATTAAGTTGCTCAAACATGTAGTTTATGACATCGCTCAAATCATTAACACAGAGACCATTGAATTCAGTCAGTGTGTGTTGACACTGAGCTAGGCGCATAACAGGTCCAATATGATGGGGGAAGGCTAGAGGTGGGAGCAGGGACCATGCTCTGATGAGCTTACAGCCTGGCTGGAAATGGTGATCGTTTGCAAAAACAGTTATAGAACAAACTGGTCATCATTTGTGATGATATGCCACAGAGACTCATCTCAGAGTTTAGAGAAATAAATGGCAGTGTTCCCTGCGGCCGTCAGCAAGGTGTCTCGAAGATCTCAGGAAGACAGAGTATTTCAGGAGCAAGATACTCGTAGATGAGCTAGATACCTTAGAGAGCAAAAAGGCAAGTGGCTGACTGACAGGAAGTATTTGGGAAACAGTAGAAGTGCCCTTAGTCAGTAGGTCAGATTCTGAGATGACTTTAATTGCTTCTGCATTTCAAATTTTACTGAAACCCATCAAAAACGGCGCTAGCTTCCTGTAACAGAAATAGGGAAAATGTTCTCAAAACCCTTCCTGTTTCAGTCAGATTTTTACTACATCAGAAACCATTAAAACTTAGTGGCCTAACATACCAATCACGCATTTACTGCATGATTCTCTTTCCTGGTAGTTTTGGCCAGAATCGACTTGAACAGATCATCTGTTCTGTGCAGAGTTTACTCAGGTGCTGGCCGTTGGCTGGTTGTTGATTGCCTGACTGATTCTCTTGTCTAGCTTTTGGCTGACTGTCCGCTGAGTTGACAGGGCGACTGGGCAACGTGCCTTGTCATCCCACTGCTTAGCCCAGGCCTGTTCATTCGTTGGAACTTGTAGAGCTCCCATAGCTAACAAGGAAGTGAGCCTCAGTGTGCCAAACTTCTGAAGCCTCTGTTCACATTGAGTTACATTTCTGATGGCTACATTGGCCAAAGAAGCTTACATGGTCAACCTAGATTCAAGGGCATAGGGAAGGATCGCTTTTTGATGGGAGTAGCGGTAATGTTTTGTTTCTGGTTTTATAAGATACTGTCCATCTGTTAAATATTTATTGTGCCATAAACAAACAGAAGTGACCTGCTGACTGTCGAGTTTAAAGTGATTCTTTTGCTCAAAAGTAATTTCAGGCTAACTGGCAGGCATAAATGATATTTTGAATGGTTCCCAAATGTTTAAAGAAGTTGAAACTAATACATTTTAATCTCTCCTATTTGCCCTAACTTTATAAAGACTTCCCATTTTATGTTTAGTCTATTTGCAGGTTGTTAGATCAGCAAAGTGCCAACCCATCACCATCATCATCATCATCAAAAAAGGACTATTATGAAAGGAAACTCTCCCCTTCAGCCTTTGATCTCGTCCTTTTTTTCTGTCTCTGCTGTGTTCACTCAGCCTGGGCAGTGGGTTTGTTCTGTGAAGGGCCAAGAGGCATTCCAAACCACTCAAGGTCAAGATTGGACTGGTTGTCTGGGGTTGTTCTTCTGGAAGATTACTTTTCCATTAGAAAGGCAAGGAAGTCTTAGAAAAAGAAGACATTGCTGTTTATGTATTTAAAAACCTCACTGTGTTATGGAACAGATGTAACTGTTTATTTCTGAGTCTAAGAAATCATTCTCATTATCAAGTATATAATTTTGGTTCTTTCTGGAACCAATCATTTCATTACTCAAGTTAACATAATGGAAATAATGCTAAATTCCTCTGAGAAAAACAATGTAAGTCATTTGACTTACTTCCCCCTCACCTCAAGAACAATAAGGAGTCCCTTAGGAAAGTGAGGAACCTGGGGTAAATGCTTCTAGTTGCTTATTGCCATACAGTAGGTTCCGAACAACCATGAATGCTCCCAGGAAGAAGGCACCAACGTGAAGGCCAGGCTGGAGCTTTAGTGGCCCTGTCCTTTGGTCAGGAATGTGGATATAAGTAACAATAGTAGGATCAATGGAGGAGTGTCTCAGTGCAGTTCTGAGGTGTCCCCTGAGCACTTGTGTGTGGCACTGTCAGATGTAAGCAGTCACTTTGAGGGTGAATTCTGGACTCGGATGTTACATAAACTCTGTTACAAAGAAAAGCAGTTTTAATAGTACTCCTCAGTGCACATTGCTCTTGAATTTGGCTCTTCCAGGAAGTTTTTTTTTCCCCCAAACTGAAATTTACTGTTAGTTGTAGGGATATTTCATGACAGTACGGTTCTTTGTCATTTTGCGTTCTCTTTCTACGCATCTTCTGTGAGCTCAGGAGGTTACTGGCCGATGAAGCCAGTTTTGACAGAGCCAGTCTGCTCATCACCTGCCGCAAATCAAAGGAGGCCCCTCGTGATGGTAAAATAGGAACAGGGTTCATTCAAAGCTAGCTTTGGAGGTAGGTCATGGTGGGAATAATTCCTCCAAAATTTTCCATTTCTCTGACTTGTCATCGTGAACCAGGGAATTCAAAAGAGTGTGTCAGAAGAGGGGTTACCCTAGACTGAAGTTTACAGTAGATGGCAAGTTTACCCTTCATGGCGGGGAACTTCACAGTCTGTTGCCAGCAGGTGAATTCTGTTGGCTGCGGGTATTTGCTTCTCCGTGTTCTTCTCTTGAGGGGAGGGAGAGTCTTTAATCTGGAAAGAAGCTTTCCTTCTCAGGCTGGCATTTAAGATTTTTGTGCAGTTGCTAAACTGGGCGGAGTTGCTAAGTATCTGGGGAAGGAGTGAAGCATTTTCTGGCCTTTGTGTTTCAAATGTTATCTTGTCATTAACAAGGTTGCGCCCAGCCGTGGGAGGCTCAGTAAGGGTTCTTGTCATTGTCATTACTCTGGGTTGTGAGCCATGGGACAGGCCTCCTTGGTATCCATGGAAAGCTGGTGGGGCTTACATGGCCTGTCCTCCACAGCCACCTCCCTGCAGCAGAGATCAGGGCCATCCAGATGTCCCTGGCAGCGAGAATTCAAGACCAGTCCTCTTGTACTCCGCCATTAACGTGTCTCAGTCCCTCTTCCCGTGCTTCTCTCTGTCTGTACCTCTGCTTCCTGCTTTCACCACCCCTATTCTACCACTCAGCATCAGTTTTTCCACGTAACGCTTTGGTTCATTCTGTTTGGGCCCCCCTAACCTAGCCCCATGCAGAGCCACCGAGGGCCTCCCAGTGCAGCTCTGTGGTGCCGCTTCCCCTTGTCTCTCCACCTCTCAGTTCAGTCTTTTGTGCGACTGTGATTAGCTGAGCCTCCTGACTGTGGGGCAAGAAACCATCCTGTTTTCCTCCACCTATTGCCAGGGGGCAGGGTCTTGTGCAAAATGTACCTTCTTTATAGTTTATCTCCATGTATTTTTCCCTTAGAGGAAAGGCTGAGGGTGTGGAAGCACTACGACTGACACACAAATTATTTTCACTCCATGTGCCTTATTTAATAGTTAGTTCTTTGGGCAACCAGTGACATTTCTCTGTGTGCCACAGCAGAGACATGAGTGAGAAAAATAGGATCTGACCCCAAAACTGTAGTTTCTATAGTTTTCATAGTTTTTACTATATTTCTCAGGAGAAAAATATAACGACATATGTGGAGAGGATAAAGATCAAGTTCAAAGCTGTGATCATCTTTATAGAAAAAATAATTACTTTGGTATGTGTATTGTGACAGTGCTACAGGGAAGTGTTTTACTGTGCACAGTAGTGTGGGGCGGAAGGGACTTTGGTCCACATGGGCTGGGGCCTGACAGACGAGTCTGAAAATCCAGCTCTGCTGCATCCTCAACTTATCTGATGAAGAGGTCAGTAAGAGAACTTAGCACAGGAGGCTGTGTGGGTTGAGTTGTTACATGTAACATAACTAACACGTAGTACCATCCACCTAAGTGTTAACCACAATTGCCAGCCATATTTCAGTGAGATAGAACTGCTCTTCCAGGTGTCCCATTGAGGGGGGCTTTAGCCAAATGGGATTTGGGGGCCAAGTCTGGAGCCGCTTAAGGCAAAGATTAAATATGGCAAATCCTGTCACTCCGAGTGTGTCCTCGACTCTCTTGTGAACTTCCCCCTCTGGTCTCAGACCACCTGTAGCCCTGTATGGCTTCATTTGGTTACAGCTGCCTTGGATGTAACTTCAGCTGACGTTAGCTTCCCAGGTGCATTCTGGGGTGGCACAGGTGATTGACGTAGGTGGTAGCCATTATGAGAATGTTCGGGTTGAACCTTTAGTGGATCCTCTTGGGCTGGGAGTGGCCAGTGTCATGCTCTTGACCTGGTATAAGGATTGCAGTTCCATCTCCCTTTAACCCTATACAACTTTCAGACTTCTGACATAAACTTATACCTACTGTGGCCCAAATGCTCTTGCAGGCAAATTCATATATTTGCTTTCATTCAAAATTTACAGTACTTCATTGCTTGGAAGGATGATTTATCCTTATTTTATAAACAAGTGAACTTGCTCAAAGAGGTTAGTTGACTACCTCTGCTAAGATTTTCTTTTTTCCAAATTCTGTGCTCATTCCTTATTCCATAGCTGATCTCCAAACCAGTTAACATAAACATTGCACCAGTGGGGAAGTGTGGGGGTGGTTCAAAAAAGGGAAGGGGTTGTAGTTTTGATATGGTATATATGCACACAAAATACTCAAGTTCAGTGAAAACATCACATGTATACATATTAATAAAATGGGGAAAAAGAGATTTGAAATGACACAACATATGTAACAAAAAATTCAACAGCTTCCAAATACTGTAAATATTTCTCTGAATAACTTAGTATAAAAGATCAAAATATTAAAGATGCCATTATAAAGAACAGAGCTTCACAGGCGAACTTGAATTTCGATGGCCTTTCTGTGGTAATAATTTGGGATATCCCTTCTGCGTGGTTATTCCTCTGATGCTGTTCAGTATTGGTGTTATACCTTAAGAAATTCCAGCAGGATTTATAGGACCAGATATTGGATTTCTTTAAGTATCTTTTTCTAGAAGACCTAGAGAAAGTTAATTTATGAATATTGTACTTGTAACCCATTTTTTTCCATTATAGCCAAAGTGGCTTATATATATCCAGGACAGATAAGTTCATGGAGTCCTTTAATTCTGCCTTCTGGATACAGGGTTATGCTGGGTTACTCAAGAGAATTGACCTTGAATTTTGCTGTAGGCTTGGTTAGAATTCCCCCTCCCCTGATCTCTAGAGAAAATGAACATGATTTATTCAATTAGTGGCTACTTGACTTTCTTTTTCAGTGACATCTGCACTATCCTTTGCCTGTTCTCCATTGGATAGCTTCTTTTCACAATGATTTGAATGTGCTCTTTTTATATTATGTATGTTAATTCTAATTCTCCATGTTGCTAGTAACTTTTCTGGGCTGCTGCTGCTCTTTTCTCACAGCGTGTGTAGTTTTCCAACGTCTACAAAATCTAAATCTAATTTATGCACATACTTTTCAAGTCTCTTTTATGTTTGTCCTTCGGAGTCTAAAAATTCTTTCCTTCAATTTAAATGTTGTAAAGTCTTGCCTGATGCATTTTTCGTTTAAACTGCATAGAATTTTTTGTTGTTGTTGGTTAGTATAAGGAAGGGCTAACAATATTGTGTCTTCTATGGATAGAGGCTAGATGCCATCCTCCCCACCCACATTTCATCATGTCTGTCTTGAACCAGTATTACTATGTGCATGAGACCATGTCCTGGTTCTCTGTCCCACTTCACTGGACCATGTTTGAGTTCGTACACTATATTCATATGTGTTTTTATCTCACGAAACACGAAGTTTTGCAGAACCTAAAGAAAAAGTTCTTCAGCCTATTTTATATGATTGTTACTCTTACACAGCTGGCCTCGATTCACAGCAATCCTCTTGCCTCAGCCTCCTTAGTGCTGGGATTGTAGGCTGGTGCTCCCATGCCCAACTAATGTTTATGTGATGCTGGGAAATTGAACCCAGGGCCTCATGCATGTGAGACAAACACTTTAGCCATAGACATGTGTCCGTGTTCATATGTTATCGTTGTGCTTATAGGATGGGTTTAATATCTACTGGAGTCAGTGCTTTACTTCGCTCTTGTTCAAAATTGTCTTGATCGTCTTTTGGCCCTAGATCCTGCTTCCAAACTTTGGGCTCAGATTTTAAGATTCCATGAGAAAACCTTTGAAATGTTGATTTAGAATTGTATTAATTGGAAAAAATGAGAATTGGCATCTTGACTATATTGTGTCTGTCTGCATGAATGTAATTCAGTTTTCATATATTTGGGTCTTTGAATACAGTTTTATAAAGGTCTTTTATACCATTGGTTTTCTAATTCAAAGTTGTATGTATATATAGAGAGAAATAATAAAAACATTTCTATATATAAAAACATTCCTGGAGTCTTATTCTAATAACTTGTTGATATTCTAGATAGTCAGATCATCTGAAAATAACAGCATTGCATTTCTTTTTCTTATGCCTTTTGTTGATTTTCCTTAGTATACCAGATAGGACTCCCAGAATAATGTCAAATATCAGCAGTAAGAAGAACATCTTTGTGTTGTTTTTCACATTAAAATACTCTTTGGATTGTAAAACCTGTTATCATAGGTTTTAAACATGTCTTTGCAAAATAAAAGCAAAGAAAGATTAGAGATATTAGGAAATTTTTCTTCTATTTGTTAGCTTGCTAAAAGGTTTTATAGCCAGCTTGTGGTGACTTTAAAGCTTTTTTCTGCTTCAAAGTCATGGGTTAGTCACAGGATTTCCCCCCTGTAATCTGTTAATCTGGATTTTCCTCCTTTAAAATGTGAATGTGGAAGATTACAGTTGTTGATGTTCTTGTCTTAAACTGAGTTTTATTTCAGGTTTTTGCAATGATGCTCATAATTTCGGTCAGTGTATAACGTTTTGTCTTCATACTGTTCTTGCTGCTTTGGTGTAAGAGCAATAATCCCATAAAATAGGGTGAAGGACTTTTTCTTTAGGTTCTGCAAAACTTTGTGTTTTGTGGGATAAACTCTTTTATGAGTGCTTGGTAGAAATCGCCTTTGTAAATTTGACCCTAGTGGATTTTTTCCTATTTATCTATTTATTTACTATTTATTTAAGACAAGGTTGTTCTCTGCAGCTCAAAGTTCTTTCAAAAGATACCCGGGAAAGATGTCTGGGTCAAATGTGCAGTATCTGTTCTCAGGGTTTTGTTGTTGTTGTTGTTGTTGTTGTTGTTGTTGTTGTTTGTTTGTTTGTTTGTTTTTTTGGGGGGAATCTGCAAATCGTCATAATGGTTGTACTAGTTTACAGTCTCATCAGCAAGGTAGAAAAATTTATTTCTCATTTGTTTGCTTGTATTCATTTTTGAGACAGGTCCTTGCTCCATAGTCCAGGCTGGTCCTGATCTCACTCTGTTGACCAGGTTGGCCTTGAACTCACAGCAATCCTTCTCCCTCAGCCTCTCAAGTGCTGGGATTATAGGTTGTGTGTCACCACACCCAGCTATCATATGGTGCTAGGGTTTGAACCCCGGGCTTTGTGCTTTCTAGGCAAGTGCTCTAATCACTAAGCTCTGCCTCCAGTCCTTGGAAAAGTCCCTTTTCAAACCTGTTAGCATTTTTTTGAAGTCTTCTTAACAGCCTTTTATATCACTCTAGCATAAAGAGAGATACATTGGAGTCATTTGTAAGAAAACGGATATAACTCGAGGCCATTATCCTGAGCAAAATGACTTGGACCCAGAAGCCTAACCATCGCGTGGTTCGCGTAGGAAGCCAAAGTACAAACGAGTGAGAGTCACATGAGAGTGATGGTAGGAAGTGAGATTTTGTAGAGACAGAAATGACAGGAGGGGGCAGCAGGGGGTGAGGGAAGTACATGTCGTGAGGATGCAGTATGTGTGTGCGCCAGCTCCTCAAGTCGAACCTAATTATGATGTATTGCAAATACTAGTAAACTAATGTGTATTATATACACACATACTAATAAAAATAATTTGGGGGGAAAATGTCCACTCTGTGGTTTACATTTGACTCCATATAACTTTTAAAATGGTCTATCACTAATATAGAATAAATAAATAAGGATGTGTACTTCGTTTATATGAAATGAGCATTCAGGGATGGTATAATAGCTCCAGTGTGAACCTGGAACATAGGAGTGGTTTCAGGGATAGTCATTTTCCCCCCCACTGCTCCTACCGCCTCTGAGCAGAATTCAGAGGTCACTGATTCATCTTTTCCAGTGAGAACTCCTGGCAGGGGTGCATGGCACTATGACCCCCTGCACTCAGGTACCTGGGTTCCCCAGCATGCAGTCGTATCTTCCTTGAATTTGAGTGGCGTTTTACTCAAGGTATAGCCTTGGATAAATAAATTGAAAAGATATATTGAGAAATGTTTACGCCTTAGTTTTGGAAGCTTTCATTTTTTCCCTAAGTGGAAGCCCAAACTACACCAGATTTTGTTATTCCCCAGAGATACAGTGGTCTTCCTACCTGCCCCAGTTTTTATTAAGTATTTATTACATAAACTTCCCTTCTTCTACCTTTTCTCTGACTTATCTTTTCCCATCATGCCCACCTCCATGGTTCTCCATGGAAGCCTCCACACACATGACAGTCCCATCACCTGGTCTTTGGGAAACAGTCCAATGCATTTATGTTATCAAGAGTCAAGAGCTGTCCTTTCGTGGATACTTCCTGACCTCAAGAGAGAATTCTCTAATTGGATTTGTATTTCGGACCATTGCTATGTCTTTTTCTTTTCATTTGTCTTCTGAACATCTTATTTTCAGATGACCCCATTATCCTGAGGATGTGTATTCAGAAAAAAAGTGTAGTGAGGTATCTTTAAAAGACATGTAATAGAGTTTTAGCTTAAAAGTTGACTCCAGCTTATCCAAGTCTGATAGACCAACTTTCAATATATATATTATATAAGTAAGTCATTTCTTCCTGGGTCTCACCATCCAGGGCTGACGTAGTAGCTGCCCTGTGAGCCTGAGACACAAGATTTAGTTACAACCAAAACATAAAAGTCTCACATTTATGTTCTATGCATCTTCCTCGAATACTTTTTGTTTATAATAACATTCGCGGTTGATGACTGCTGACATGTTAAGTATGTTGTTTGATATTTTATATATATCACCATCATTTTGTCCTATCAGCTTCTGAAGCTGCTGGATAGAGAGTAGATCTCAATTTATAGACAGAGGTCCTGAAATAAAGATCTGAGATATTCAGTACTTTTCCCCAAGCAATGCCTTGGTGTTGGCAAACCTTCCTCTGTAACCAAGTGAGGGCTAATGTCTGCTTGGGTCCTTTGGCTCAGAGGCCAGGCAGCTTAACCATGAACTCATTGCATCTTCAGGTCATCGCCAGGCGGCCTTCTCACATCATCCTTTAGGCAGCACCAGGAGTCCCTAGCAGCAGAGAGAGAGAGACGGCGACAGGAGAGAGAAGAAAGGCTGCAGAGGATAGAACGGGAAGAAAGAAACAAATTCAAGTAAGGCTTTTAAGATTCTTTTAACCAATGGGTAAAACAAAGCATCTGATTTGCAGTTGTGTATGATTCACCCTGGTGTCACAGGGTTAGGAAATAATGGCTTTGCTTCTAGTTCTGCCTGTACCTTTAAGGAGGAGCAGGACTTACCTGTAATGGATTGGGCCTGGTGTGATCTGGCCTTTCCCTAGCCATATGGCAGGAAGCACAGAAAGCCAAATCCAATTAGGGGCTTGTGTATCTTGAATCTTCCAGCATCTAAAATAATCCTCCCCTGGTCTTCCTGAGGGCAGAAAGCCTAATTGTCTTAACTTAATTTGCCATTTCTCCCTAAAGCGCCTCATGTTTTATTCATATCCTATTGGACGCCTAAAGAAAAATGCTTTCCTGCTTCCCAATTTGCTTCTTGTTCCATGTTCCCAATCATAGTGTTGGTTGCCCCAGTCCATCGCCCCATCTCCTGGGCCTGCGTGTGGCCTTTGGGATCCTGTGCCTTGGCCTGTTCCCTCCCCACCCCGCAGGCCTGCCCTGCTGCTCCTGCTGCTCCCCGTGGGCTCCTCTCTTCCAGGCTGACCATGGATGTGAAGCAGCTGCTGAGTCTACCTTTGCACGCTTCCTTCCTTCTCCCTCTTCCCTTACCTACTCCTTTGATTTCCTTTTTTCCACATTCCTTTCATCTTCTACACCTTCCCCCTCTTTATTTTCCCACCGCCTCTCCTCTAACCTCTACCTACAGCATGCACACGTGTGTGTGTGTGTGTGTGTGTGTGTGTGTGTGTGTGTGCGTGTGCGTGTGTGTTATGAGACAGGGTCTCACTATGTAGGCCAGGCTGATTCTGAACTCACTGGCCTGCTCCTGGGAATCCTCTGGCCTCAGCCTCTCGAGTGTTAGGATGACAGTCATGTGCCATCCTGCTTGGTTTATGTGATGCTAGGGACTCAAACTCAGGGCTTTGTGCTTCCTAGGCAAGCACACTAACCACTATGCTATTCCTTCAGCCCCTCTCCTCTGCCTGTCTTTTGTTGTTGCTGCTTCTCTCACCATCTCTCCTTTCTCTTTCCTCATTTTATTTTTTTAAATAACATTTTTATGGATTCTCTCCATTAAACCAATGAAGGATGTAGTGCACCGTCAGTGATAACCAATAGATTCAATAAATTGTTTTTTTCAGAAGCCAAGAAAATATGTATAGTTATAAAAATGATCAAAACATGAGCAGAGTTGTGAAGGTGTGTGACTCTAACTCCTAACCTTATAAAAACAGGCATCCCAAGTCTTGGGTGAAATGCCAAGCCTAGAGGGTAAGTGGCCTGCAGAAGCAAACCAGTGTCATTCTGCACTGTGCTTGTGGGCCATCCTCAGAACTGTCACGTTTCTACCACATAATATATGGCTACTTTAGCCCTGTATGCACCATTTCTCATGAGGTAGTTCAAGAAGTTTTTAAAAAGACCAACTTTCGAAACCACTGGAACAGGCTGAATGCTTCCTGATTTATGGTTTTCTAAGAGATTTGCATATTTTGCCACTAAATAGCAGCAGGGAATTTGACCGAAATATGGGGAAAATTCAGACTTATTGATTGAAAACCTCTTAAAAGAGGGTCCTTGTTTGGGTAAATCAACATGTCCTGTCTGGTCTCTCCATTGCATCACTATGGACCCATAAATCATGAGCAGAATGCATGGAACTCTGAAAACTCTTAAATGTAATAGAAGGTGCATTGAGGCAGGAGACCAACAGTCAGAGTTCTACCAGTGAAAGTTACCTCCCTTATCACTAGGCATAAACTCAAAGGTACTCCAAAATCAAGAAGCCAGGTTTACTCCAAAAGAGCCACAATTACTCCAAAAAACTACTCCAAAAAAACCCCGTCTTCTTCTGCACTGAGGCATAGACAGAAGAATTCCTAAGGGTCAGAGAGCAGAGGAATTCTCTCTTTCTCTCTGTTTCTGTCCTTCCCCAGCCTTCAAGCAGCGTTGCTACAAAAAGCACAGCGGTAGTGGCATTGCTCAGACAGGTGCCTAAAATTCTGAGCGAGGGAACACACCTCTGACCAAAAAGTCCCTGACCCCCTGAGCACTAGGCACTTCATTTTTCCCTCTTCCCTATTGCCTTCTTGTCCTATATGCAGCAGAGCAGGAAAAAATGAAGGCCAGTTCTCTGGTTGGAAAACCAGGAAGAGAAACCACAGAAGCCAGAAAATGTGAAGAAAGTCACAAAGAGTAAAAGATAGAGCACCTTGAACCCAGCTCTGATTTGTGCATGTATGACTCCAGGACTGAATTACATACTACAGCTATAGGAATAAGGAAAGAGAAGATCACCCCCGACCGAGGTCCTAGCCTGATAATGAGAGAGGCACACAAGGAACAGATCTGAACAGGACTCAAAATAGTCCAAAACTGAGCTGATACTGGAACCAAAGCGAAAAGAAGTTCAGAACTCACTAACTAGCTGACCATGATGTGGCTGATGGTCTGCTAAAACTAAACGAACTAAACCAAAATTCAAGATTTTACAGAGTACTTAAGATATATGGAATATATCCCAAGATAATTTGTCATACAAAGAACCAGGAAAATGTTAACTCACTGGGAAAAGACAATTTAAAGGTGATGACCAAAAAGGACACAGACTGTAATTATCAGACAAATACTCTAAAGTAGCAGTTATGAGCGTGCTTCAAGACATGCTTCAAGGAGTAATGGCAAGTATGTTTGAAATAAATATGAACAGACTTTGTGAAGAAAAAATAAGGACTGAGTAGAAATGAGTATAGAAATAAAAAATAAAATATTTATCAGATGAGAATAACAGACTAGAGATGAAAAAAGTCAGTGAATCTAAAGATAGATCAATAAAATTACCCAATCTGTAAGTAAAACAAAAATTGAAAAATGGGAATAAAGATCTTAGACACCCACAGAATGACACTAAATTATTCCATTCATGTCTTTTAGGTCCTGAAGGTATAATAGAATAGGATAAGAATGCATCATTATATATATGTATATATATACATATACATATATATATGTATACATATATATATTAAGCTATTATGTCACGTGCAGACACACATGCACAAGTACAGTGAGTATTAGACTTGGGCATGCTGATTTCATAATGGTTGATTTTTCATTCTTGGTTTCAGATGATTCTTCTGAGTTGTCATTTAAGAGCATAGAGAGATCAGGCAAAATGCTTCTTTATTCAGGAAGGACACAATTCATCAGAACGGATAAGGCAACTATTAATTGCAGTAGCTACGGTTCTATGCTTCTGAGAAAGTGAAAGAAAAGAGATTTTGAATAAGAAATAGTAAACAGTCTATAAGAATTCCCAATATTTTTTGAGTGGCCACCCTTTCATCAGTATCACAGATATAAACTGTTTGTCTTCCTTGTGCTTTTTGCAAAGCTTCTATAAGTTGTCATTTGTCGTTTTGGTGAATATGTGGTCTTAAGTATCCTGGGTTATAAGAACTTTCATTTCTAGTGTGAAAAGTGATGAAAATGGATGCTTATAAGTGGTAGCAAATCTGAATCGTGGTTGCATTTTCTCCTCCTCCTGGTTTACTTTTTCTGCTGTACTATGCCTTCACATCCAGCTGACGATGCACCAACAAGTAGAATGCCAAGTAAGCTCCGTTATGAGGTCCTGTGTAGAGAAGCACAGTGTCAAGATTCTCGAGGAAAATAAAGAGTCCATTGAGAAGTGATGAGCCCTTAGAAGCTGAAACTTAGAGTTCAGTTGGAACCTTACCATTAGGAACAGAAAAACAAAACACTAAAATTGGACAAAGTTAGGTGTCTTGTGGGTGCAAACATAAGGGAATGCATCAGAGCCACCAGTGGTCCTGGCAGAGAGATGGAGAGTGTAATGGATTTGAAGAAAGGCTCCTCAGAAGTGTCCAAAATGTGGAGTGTAGCACAGCATGGCCAAGGCCCTCGGTCCACTGAGATTTAGTCCCAGACATGAATGGTCTGGAGGTATTGGACTTTGATCACTCCCAAAAGCTATTGGCCACTTGTAATTGCCACTTTTTTTTTTATGTATTCTTCTAATGCCTCTTCTTTCCTCCCTCATCCATTTACAATATTTCTACAGAGCAGTTTGTATTATTTGTGAATGAATCAAATGGTCAATTTTTATACCCTGTGATTTTATTGAAAATATCTTGTACTTCATTAATGTACAGCTTTTATACTTTAAAAATTGAACTACAACTGTTTTTTTTTTATTTCTGAGACAGTAACAGGCTTTCACCATGTCCTATGAATAATCTCGTGATACCTTAATGAGCATCTAATTCTATGTCTGCATATTTCCATTAGCCGAGAATATTTAGACAAAAAAGAGGAACAGAAACAAGCAAGAGAAGAAAGGTTTGTACGTCTGCTCGTTCTTGTTGTGACCCCCTGCTGTGTGACTGCACAATTAACCATGCATGCAGAGGAGATTGTGTTTCTTAAAATATATTAACCTGACCCCAAGGCATCCATCCTAGATGTGGTGTGACTGGCATTTTACATAAGAATGTCCTTGTTATCTACCTTTTTCCAAGAAAAGTTTAGATTTATCATTGAATACCATTCGTGTTGAAATATGTGTCTGTTGTTCCAAAACATTTTGCCAAATAAGCGTGTTAATGTTTGCACATTGACTACACGGTGTGTACATCCATGTGTCGCTTGACAGTGGGGACTTGACATCATTCTAAGAGATGCATGGAGAGGTGACTTTGTCGTTGTGTGAGCATCCTAAAGAGAACTTACAGAAACCGAGACCTAACACCAGTAGGCAGTATTCTCCTGCATTGACCATCCAGCAGGATATTATTGTTTATGTGGTCCATTACTAAGCCAAGCACCATTGTGCTATGCATGGCTGTACGTAAAAACTTTGCACCATCGCCACTGACCCTGGGCTAGGTGTCCTTACCATGTGTTCCTGTAGTGCTCACTCCACATGCTTCCAACGAGTATGGAGCACACGCACTGTGCCAGGTGTCTGAGACTCTTGCTGGGCACAGCTCACCACTTCCCTGTCTCCCCCTTGAGCGGTACTCAGGGCATGGATGGAAGGCATCCTGCCTGATTTTCCTCAGTTCCATGAGTGTCTGCCACAGCATCTAGGATACAGTAGGTACTGGATGATGATGTGTACAATAAATCAAAGCCCGAAAGATTCAACAGCTTTAAGATATTCTCATGCTTAAATAAACTGCAAGTTAATTCATTAATGTTGAAAGAAACATGGTTTTGACTTCAATAAAAATATCTGGTAATAGATTTGGTGCCTGATAAATGTAAATGAGCAATGGAGACTGGTTTTGGAAATCGAGCAACAAAAATTTCAATCCTTGGTCTATACAGCCTCCAGTTTTCTCCTCTGCCAGCAGATGGCGTCGTAGCATGGAGAGCGGGAAAGAATTTTAATACCTTTTGTGCTGGAGCCAGCTGGGAACTAAACAAATTTCTGGACCATGCCAGTAAGATGTGGAATTGTGCTAATTTTTTAGACACCCTCAGCTAAACAGATCAAGATAGTCTGAGGCAGAGAGGAGTGGAGACTGCCTGTGCTCAATTAAAAAATTAGATGCTCAATTCGACTTCATAATGCAGCATTGCTTTATTTAGATAATTGTCATCCTAATAGCCAGTGGTGGCCAGTAAATTCAGAGTGAAATATGCTGGTAAAGAAATGAGAAACTCCTGTTTCTCTGACAAATGGCTGTTTTTGAAATTGAGGAGGAGGCAGCATATTCTTAATGATAATGCTATTGACTTTCAGAAGCCCCAGTTTAAGGAATTAAATTTTATTTTATTTTTTTAGTTCTTCCTCCAGATTCTGTACTTTTCTGAGCTTCTGACAGCTTTAATGCCAGGTTATTTGAATGTAGGCAAGGCTTGGCAGCTCCTGGGGAGATGGCAAGATACTTTGTGAAGGTTTCACCTGGCACAGACTGACTTCAAAATTTTCCTGAGTCACTAAATCCAGACCTTTCTGGGTATCATTTACTGCTCTTTTCCCCAAGCTTGGTTTCACGTGTGCCTGCAGATTTGCATAGAGATGGTTGTCGCTGCTTTTCTCCCTGTCTTATTCTTCCGGCTGACTTTCAATCTGGGTCGTAGCAGGTGCAGAAGCCTAAGGGATCCTCTCTTCACACCAGCCTTTTCTTTTTTCTCTCTCTCTCCCTTTTTTCCTTTTTCTTTTCTTTTGTGCAGCTCCAGGGATTGAGCCCTGGGTCTTTGCACTGAGTGATATCCCTATCCCTTTTGTATTTTTTGAGACAGACTCTTGCTAAATCATAAAGTTCCCCAGGTTGGGCTCGAATTTGTCATCTTCCTGTCTCAGCTTCCCAGAGTGCTGAGGTTCCAGGTATGTGCCACCAAGCCCAGCTGAGCACGTTGTTCAAGCATTTTCCTTTGGTTTCAACAGCTGCCTTTTCGTTGTTGTTAATCTGTTGACTTTTTGGTGAGGATAGCAGTGAGGGAAACATGCTTTTATCCCTGTTAAAATGCTTTAGGGGCTCCTGGTAAGTCAGAAAAGGTGAAGATTTGGAATTTGGAAATAGATGGGATGACCACTGATATCAGAGGTACAGAAGGAAGGATGAGGACTTCATGTATTAACTTTTCAAGATAGAGCCAAGCGTGTTTGCTGGGTTTTGTCTCTCTCTTATTCTGAATGAAGGGCTCAAAAAAAGATGGCCCGGGTCATTACAGGTGGTTTTTTGAGATTTTTATCATGTCAGCAAAATAAAATGAATGTGGCTTTGCTATGTTGAGAGACAGTGACCATCTGGTTATATTTCATTTCATGTGATCTTATTTTGTAATTTCAAGTAAAATGTTTTATTGACAGTGATGCAGACCAGGAATCAGTTTCTTTTGAGTTAAGCTTTAAATGATAATGATCCATTTAAGTGAAATTCATGATTTTTTTGTAATAAAGTAGAGGGGAGTGTTATAGGCCCAAGATCCAGGAGTAAGTTGGGTGGGAGAGAGGTGGTTGACCCGTCCATTCAGTTTGGGTTTGTCATTCTGAGGAGGGTGCTAGGATACATAAATGCCTCATGGCGGACAGTTTATGGAAATGAAGTTCAAGGGGAAGTTGGGACTGGGCTGGGGTTTTGGGTGGTATCCAACAAAGTGCTCAATAAAACAGTGAGAGAGGATTCTGAGGATTGCTTAAATTGAAAATAGAAGTCAGAGGGATCTGGGTGTGGGCTTAGCACCAGCGAGGAGGTCCTCGTAGGAGGGCAGCTTTGGTAAACAAGTTTAGGTTAGCCTCAAGTCACACAGGGCTTCTCTAGGGCCTTGGAGGACATCGGGCCTGCAGCTCCAGCCCGGTGGAAGCTGCAGTTCATCTCCTGGTTTGTTTACCTCTCTGCCACTGAACTGTGAGCCACAGCGGGTGGGATTTTTTTGTTTATTTATTATTAAATCTCAACGCCTACTACAGTTCTTAGTGTGACAAGCACTTGACAAGTGTTCAATAAATAAATGAAACAAAGAATGAGCGGAGGTGGGAGAAACAGAACTGTTGGTACAGTGCGAAGGGTAAGGCTCGTGCTTGAGGCTGCGCCTTGTGCATGGGTGTCTGCTGCTTGGCAGGGAGGCTCCATTGTTAGCGCTGCTTCACAAGGCAGCAGTGACATAGGGCAGTCACTGCACAGGCAGGTGGGCTCCCCAGATCAGGTGCACGTGGGTCCCCACCTGCCGTGCCTCTTGGAGTCACTGTCTAAAGCAAGTTCATGATACACGTTCTGCCTCCTTCCCGAGGACTGCCAGAGGCTCACGTGGGCAGGGTGCTACTAAGCTGTAATCTTCTCCTGTCCTGTCCTGGCTCTGTCCAAGGACACTAGCCCAGCACCCTTACCTCTCCCACCTTATGGATTAACCCTGCAACTGCTGGACTGGACAGGCTTAAATTCTCTTTATCTCCATGCCTGTCTACTTCTGCTATTTAATTTGTTATAACTAAAATATACTCAACGTAGCATAACTATTTTAAATGTATAGTTCAGTAGTATGATTTGCAGTCATACAGTTGCACATCCAGAACTCTTTTCATCTTATTGATCCTGAAACTCAGTGTCCACTCGACAGTGTGCCTGTCCCAGCCCTCGCCACTGTTGTCTATGATATAAACATACTCCTTTCTTGGGATGATTCTAGTTAAACCCTAAACTCTCCCTGTGTGTCACAGATCCTTGGTGACGGCATCTGTGAGACTGAGAGGTATACAGGAATATTCTTCGTGTTTTATCTACCCAGGCTCCGGAATGCTCCAGTCCTCGAAGTCCCTTTAAAAGTGGGATGAGCTCTTTGGCCGCTGACCTTTGCCCTCCAGGCTGCCTGCCCATAGAGAGGATACAGAAGGTTGAGAACAGGGATGGAATAGCCGAAATGTGTATCAGAAGTGGGCTGTCCTCCTGCCAGGAGGCCTTTCATCCATGGCCTCATGGCCACCTCCCTAGATTCTGGGCCTCAGTCTCTGGGATTCTGAGCTCTTGGATCTGTCTAAATCCCTTCATGTGTACTTCAGTCCTGTCTTTTCCTGCTGCAGCCTGTGGTACCTGTGCTCGCTCCTCTGCCTCCTGAGCTGACTGCATTCCTGGCCTTGAATTTGCCACCATCTCATTCAAAATGCATTTTCTTGGGGAGGCTCTGCCTTTTGCCCTGAAAATCCATTTCTTCCAAGTTCCTGTTATTTCCCTAGCCAGGGGCCATTCCTTGCTGGTCTGGTTTGAGCCCAGAACCATGGTACTTTTGCCATGGTACTTTTCTCTTTGGAGCAGGAATGGCAAGAGAAGGTCCAGAGCATGAGCCTGTCTGGGTCCAGCTTTGTTCTGTGACTGAGAGGCAGCTGCTCCTAGCGCCACACCTCAGGTGTTTGTGGTAGAGCCCACCACAAGTCGTTTATCTAGGATTCACTTGGAAGACAGGCTTGCTGCAGATGGGGGTGGAGGGGGCTGCTTTGCACCTCAGCATCCGGGGCTGCTGGCGGGCCCCTGCAGCGGGTGGTGCCACGTTGCAGGTGTGTCCGCTCCCGCTCTGCCTGCTTCCTATCACTGACAAATGCAAGGTGCCAGAGGAAAGAACAAAGGATGGTAATCTTCCTGTCCTCAAAAATTATATTATCTGCTTGTTGAAAACAGACATACGCATGTGGAAAGATGACTAAATATGCCAGGCAGTAAATGTAAAATACCAGCTGAGCTGAATGGGCTACATATCCGACATGAGTTCAGAGGCAGAGCCAAGATCACTCACAGCTGTGGTGGTCAAGGCAGGCTTCACAGAGGGAGCAGTGCGTGTCAGCCAGGAGCGAGCAGGTCTGAAAGGAGCCTGCCTTCAAGCTGGCAGGGAGAAAGGACGACAATGACAGCGGGAGGGATCCACACCTCCTCAAGGTGGGATGACAAGTGCATGCTCTTTGAGTGCATTGTTGTAAAGGTTTTAAACGCCTGCTGCGGCCTTTCTCATCCCTAGTCAGGAGCATCACATCAGTGACAGTAGGGGGCCCTGGTGCCTGGGGGTTTCTGGTTGGGAAGGACTAACAGTGCATCTGAATGGGTCCCGAATAAGCTGTCTCACAGTTCTGTGGTGGGTAAGGTGGTTGGAGACCTGCTGCAGCTGAATTTGAACATTTATTTCTGCACCAATAATGGTGGGTAAAATTAGCAGACATCTGGAAGAGGCACATATTTCAAAGTTATTTTGGTCCGATCTATAAAGCGCACTATGAGGAATATGATTGGTAGCTGGTCTTAATAAACAGTTAGTGGGTTCTGCCTGCCTGAAATGCAAAACAGATGTATCTTTGTTCTTTTAAACTGACTTTGATGAATAAACTATACGTGACGTCAGGTCCGAGCTATTGGATTTCTGAGTCCTGCTCAGAAATATTTTAGAATATAAAAAAGTTTCCATGGCTGATGCTGAGAGAACAAAGTGAATTCCAGTTGCATTGCTGTTAGCATTGAAGCAGGTTCAGAAATTCCGAGCGGCCTGGCCCAGGCAGCCCCCTTTGGTATTTAGGGGCATTGTTCTCCTCCACCACAGAGAGGACCCCTCCCACCCTGCAGCTGTGAGCTCTGACGGGTTTGGTTCTCAGCTGTCACTGTTGGGGCTTTTTGATGGTCATTATTGCTGTTTTGCTAATTTGTACAAATGTTTCCTACAAGAGCAAATAAGATTCTGCAGCGATGACCCAGGACCTGGGACTGCGTGATGTTGCCATTTCCCCTAATTTGTTTGGTTATGAATGATGCAGGATCTTTAATCATTAGCATCTTGGCTTCGCTGGGCGGTTTGGCAGAAGGTCCCTCCAGTCGGCCTGCGCTGTGCTCTGTGCATCGGGAAACCAGCTCACTCTGCAGGTGTTTCATCCATAAACAAGCATCAGCCACCAGCTCCTCTTTCTTTTTACGGAAACCCTTTGGAATTTAACTTTCAGATACAAATACTTGGAGCAGTTGGCAGCCGAGGCACATGAGAAGGAGCCGAGGAGCCGGAGTGTGAGCCGGGGCAGAGCCGACCTCTCCCTGGACTTGACCTCGCCAGCAGCCCCTGCCTCGCCTGCCACTCTGAGCCAGAACCCTTCATCTGTGGACCTGCAGGCGGCCCTGGCAGTGGCACCCTCCTTACCAGAAACCCTGCAGCATCCCCAAGGTGAGTGTGGGGAGGGCAGAGGGAACAGAATGGGGTCATATCCACAGACTGCTCTGAGCAGCAGTAGTGATTCCAGCCTGCATACTTGTGTGGGGACCACCACAGCAGGTAAGTTTCAGAGATGGCGACGCCCTGTGCTGTCACTAGTAAACCAGGTATCCTCGAGTCAAAACAAAATGATTTATAATTCCTCTCAACCTGTGGTTAGTGAAGGAGGAGGATATAAAAATGATGCACTTTGACAGTCTTAACTACCAGGACGTTAACTCATTTCATTATGGTTGGACATGTGGCTGTGACCCACCAGTAACCACTTTTTTCGTTTTTTAACTCCAGGAACTATTAGTCTGGTTTGAATTAAACTGGTGAAGAATAAAATTAGTTAAAGAAAGTAAAAAAGACCCACGAGCTTAGCGAAAATAGATACGTAATGAAGGAAAAAGTAAAACTTTCTGGCACGTGGTGTGTGTGTGTACACATGCTTACATACAAATAGTCTTTCCTGGGAGACAGTCTGTCCTCTTAGCATTGTGTGGAGGAAAGGAGCAACGCATGAGCATCCGCCGCCGCCCTGGCCACTCTGTGCACTCTGTGGGTCCTGTCTCTTCCACATCGGCACAGACCCCGGTGCTCAAGCATAAGCACTTACATAATGCGTGTTGATTAACTGTACCACTAGCATTGCTTGGTTTCAAGCGTTATGGCTCAGAGCCTGGTATAAACTTAGCTGACTGCAGACAGGACAGACACAAAACTTTTAACTCTAGGAGGGTTGACTAAATATGGCATAAAGTTTAACTTAAGCAAGGCAGGACTCCATGACCTCAGCAGAACTGGATGTAATGGAACGATGCTGTCTGTCCAATTTTGCGCTGGCTTTCTGAGCCTTTGGGCTCATTCCGCAGGACCAGCCTGGCCCCGCCGCTGCTTTCCATCACAGCTAGTTACACTTGGTCCCTGAGCCATGTAAGACTGTCCCAAGCAGATGGTTCAGTCAGAGATGAGTAATGTTGGTCTGAAAATATTGAGGATCAGGAAAACAGACTGTTCTGTGACAGCCGTGCACTTTCTGAACCCTACCTTACATCATTGCTATATCTACTATGTGGTATTTCCAGGGTCAATCTGAAAATAATCCTCCTGCAAAGATGTGGCTCAGCACTTAATATTGTTATTTTTAACTCTCTTTTTTTCCACTCCTGGGGATTGAATTCAGTCCTTTTTGTATTTTCAGATAGGTTCTTGCTAAATTGCCCAAGCAGGGCTTGAATTTGAAGTTCTCCTGCCTGTGCCTTCTAGAGTTCTAGGATTACACTAGACCCACTGTAACTCCAGGAGTTGCACCTCCAGCCATTTACAGAATGATTGTTTAAATTGTGAAATTCAGAGAAGTATCCATCAGTATGTGTAAATATTTTTTGTGCCCAAGTTTTTAAAACTCCTCAAGTACAGTTGAATTTGAGGTCATCCAATCTAACAAAAAAGAATATTTTAAGCTCTAAGAATACAAAAAATATGTTTTATGTATATTCAGTATACATTGGGGGCAGATTATTTTAGTATATTTTCAGGAAGTTAAATAGCAAATGCCATTATCCTCTTCAGTGACAGTATTTAAAAAGTCTGAATGTTTGCCTAAAATCACACAAAAGGGTATCTGCATCTAAAAAAGTAATATATGACTTGAATTTATGTATTATTACAAATTAATAAAATAATGTGATATTGTTCGGTTTTCCACCAGGGGGAGGAACAAAACTGTGGCTCTGTGGGTATCTGGAAGAGCTGTCCGGGATGTATTAACTAGATACAAAGCAGGCGAGGCCAGTACAGTATTTTCACTTCCTGTCCTAATAGCTAATTGATTTACAAAATTAGAAATCACAAATATATATTCTAAAAATCCCATCTGAGAATGTTCTCAAAAAGAGCTGCCAATGCTTTCTTCTAATTGTAGAATTTTGTTTTTATAATGGAAGGATGAAGTTAGGCTGGCAAAAGATTTTCTCAGCTTGTTTTATTACTGTTCTTTGAACATTCTGCTAGCATTTCATTAATAGACAGTCCTTTTTACCAGGTCCCATTTTTAAATGTTCGAAGTAACTTTTTGTTAATCCCTAACATTTCCAATATTCCAACATCTGGAATAAGAATAAAAAATATAATCACATATCCAGATGTTTGTCTTGCACCAAGCACCTGGCATTGCGTGGACCAAACGTGCCAGAGTTTGACTGACTTTTTTTTTATAATCCTTGATCTTTGGGTCCATCTGAGTGTAAGATATACGTTTTTGTGGTTCTCTGACCTTTCTTCCTGAGTGCTACTATTCAGTATCTCACTGTGCATTTGTTTAAGAGATGGTGTTATCTGTATTTCTAGAAAGCTCAAGTAGATTGGAAGATTTGCTTCAGATCGCATTGGTATGGTGCCCGGCACAGAAGCCAGGTTTGGGCCCCAGGCACCCATCTGACGTGAATTTGGTGTTTCAGGGCAATTTTGGTGGTGGTTACATCCCTTTGTCTACCCTCTCCCTATGTCTGCAGTGTTTGCAGAGTATTGTTGCTTACATTTCAGAATAGTTTATGTGAGAAAGGGAAAAACCAATAGGTGTTACTAAGTTACATAAATGTCATATTTAGAGGTCACTTTACAGATTCTTATACCACAGTTATTTTTTCTCTCCAGAACTGGGAATTTAAGCCCGGGCTCTCACTCTGAGGTGCATCCCCAATCCATTATTTTTGAGAGGCTTTTGCTAAGTCAGTAAAGTTTGTCAGGCTGGGTTTGAACTTGTAGTCTTCCTGCCTCAGCTTCTCAGAGTGCCAGGATTACAGGCATGAGCCATCATGCTGACCTTCCATAATTCTTTACTCAGATTCTGGAGAACTTCTAAAACATTGAAATATTTTTCTTTCCTGTTATAAAATATATTTTAAAAAGGGAATAGCTGAGAGTTAAATACCAATAGCATTGTGTGCCATCCAGTGAGATCTTTCAGCCAAAAGCAGTCCCAGCTAATTCCACTGAAACTTTTGTATAAATGACGCCTCTTACCCCCACCGGCAAATCAATGTGTGCCTGAATTATTTTTCCATCTGGCCCTCTTGTGATTCACACACACAGCAGATGTGTGTCCCCGTGTTGCTTAGACTTAGCAGTGATAGTCTTAGTACTTTTCCTCTATGTAAAACTCCCAGGCTCAAATGAGGAAAAGAGATCGCTGTGTCTGTAACTAATGCATGCAGTTGGCCGACAGCTCAGGTTTGTGTAAAGAGGTATCTCTTTGTCTATTGCTTTGATATTCCTTTATTTTCAATGAGCTCTGGAAGTTTGCAGTAGAATATCTAATAAGTTTACTTTCTATTAAGAAAACAAATCAAATAAAAATGTATCTTTCTCCCTATGCTCCTGAAAACCACATGTTGATGGTAGTCATGACCATGTGTCCTGTGGTTGAACTGCTTTTCTCAGAGAGCTAGAAGTATGTCCCTACCCAGTTTCTTCCCTTGCATATGAGTCCCTTCTGAGGCCTGCTGGAGAGAAAAGCCCTTTTTTAATGGAATAAATCTACTGTCAAGTGTTTATAAGTGCTTTCGCTATCATTATGAAAGCATACAGAATGGCCAGATTACTCTTGTTATTAGTTTGGTAGCTTCATGATTATTGGGAGTGGCATTTGAATTTTCCCTACTCTTTATTAATTTTATGTCAGGAAAAAATACATCAATAGCGATTTCTTTCTCTACTTATAATTGGACTCTCAGGTATGTCTGATATCTCACTGTTTGGTGTTGGGGGTGTAAGAGATGACCTACCCAGACGTGCATTTAGCTGGCAGCATTTACCAAAATTACTGACAAACTCAGACGTTGAAAGTGCTGCTTAATAGGACAGTTCTTCCAGTGTTTTTGATTCTCACACCTGTGAATAAAGTGTAGACTTACAGTTGTATCATGGAATGTTCAATGTATTTAAATGAATAATTTTCACGGGGCCGTCCGTCAGTCATGGGCACTCTCCTGAGTTATCCAATCCACCTGGCACAAGTTGGGAACATCTGCTCTCCTGTTTTCACCTGATGCAATGGCAATGGAATATTGTCAGTCATCAGTCTCTCGCATACTGGTTTGCTAGCATAAAGCGTTGGGACATCTCCAGTCCAATGCTCATGAATTGGCAGGAAACTTGATTCCTTGTGGTTCTGTGACTCAGGGCTGCCTTACCTCGCCATAACCTCACCTGTCTGCTCTTACTCCTTGCCATTTGGTCAGTCAGATGCTCCCAGAAGCTCTCCCCAGTGCAAGACCTTTCCCTCTGCACCTGCAGCAGGACCTCACTGAGAGCCTTTGTAAGTCATTGGATTGTTCTACTCTGCTGCTTCTCTGTTTCTGAAAAGGAAAAAAAAAAATGATTCCCATTTTCTCACTACAGAGAATGACATTCAGTGTGTATTCAGTGTGTTTTGTTGTACTCTGTGTCAACGTATTAAACAGCTTTGTATGTGTGTGAAGTAAACAAGGCATAAACCAAGGTAAAGTTGGTACAGAAGGTCTTTATCTGATCAATAAGGGCATTTCACAAATGATGTCAAGTGTCAAGAATAGCGAAGACTTCAGACTTGACTTGTAGCCTAGTAAGTTAGCAATTTCATGTGTGCTGGTAAAAAACATGAAACTCCAGGGCTAGGGACAAATACATTATCATTAGTAGCCATAGGAGTAAATCAGAGAGTTGGCACTTGTGCCATCTTTCCAAGTCTCATTTCTTGCCCATGTGATACCTGGCACACAATGTGAATAACCCAAGAAGAGATGCTCTGAGCTTAGAGACACCAAGTCATTTATAATGGGCAGCAACCATGTCTTCCCTTTGTTTCAGAGGGGGACATCACAGTGGACAAGAAACTACCCACCCCTTTGCTCAGAAGGGGTCACGGTCTCCCTCTTCTGAAGCTATTTATTATATACATATTCTTGGAAAGGTGCTTCAGCCCTAAGTCTATCTATCAGTGCTTCTGTGGGCAGGACTGCAGGAACATGAGTAATTTGTGGACATTAATTTATCATAGTTTTTAACCAATTTTTACCATCAATTTGTATTCTAAGCTCTCCTTAATGTAAACAAATCAAGTTTTAAACAGCAATTAATTTGCTTGTTACTTAACAAAAATAAGTAGTATTGGTAGCTGTGAGGTGCTGCTTACATCAGGAGGTGCCCACAGGGAGCCTAGGTGACACATCAGTGCCCTTCACCCAAGGCAGCATCCTTGGATAAATGCTTCCAAGCAGAGTCAAGGGGCTACAAAGTGTAGGAACACCAGGATTCTTCAGCCTTTGGGACTTTGGATTTCTGTTCAGTGATGGAGCCTGAGGAAGTAGCAAAGGGCCAAAACTCATAGGCTCATCCGACCATTATCATCTGAGCTCCATGCTAGTCACTAGTCTGCTACTTTCACCATCTCCACGTCTCCATCATTCCTCCCTTTTCTTCTTCATCTCTTGCCCTTCCCCCATCCACCTAGTAATGTGTTCATACAAAAGGATGCAATACCCGCGGTGTGCTCAGGTAAGTACAGTCTCTACAGTGCGCTTTTTTTGAGATAACCTGTAAGTTCAAAGACCCTGCTATGTGCATTTTGTCTGCCTACAGATATGGGATGTATCTGTAGAGCCTTTCAAAGCTAGGACTTCTCTGAGAAAGCTGCTTCTTCTGGATGCATTGGGAAGCTTCAGTAGTTGTTGACTTTTGGATCCAACCCTTTTGGATCCTTCTGTAATCTCTAGTCCCTAAAATTAATGTATTTCTTTCCTTTCATCTGTATTTCTTTTCAATTTTTTATCATTTTGTCTGGCTTTCCCAAGTTCCTCCCCATTTCCTTCTTTTACACCACTTTCTCTTTTAGCAACTTGCTGTATGCTGAAAACTGCCAGGTCTGCATTTCCAGCCTTGACCTTCTTGGGCTCAGGGAGAATGTCTGCCCCTTCCTCAGACATGTCACTTTGAATGCCTTTGGCCCCACAGATTTGGCATGTGCCAGTCTTAGGAGCATTCAGATAAGAGGTAGCCCCAGCGCTCGTGCATAAGCTGCCAGCCCCAAGCCTGCCCATGCCTACTGGTCCTCATCTAGCCCTCTCTTGACTCGTCCTCTTTGCCCTCAGCACTCACCCTGTATCCAGTTAATCACCAAGTGTGCGTTGAGTTCTTGTATCTCAGCGTTCTCTGTCACCATTGCTTTAGTCCCAGCCGTAAACATTTCCCCTCTGGATCATTTAAGTTGCTTCTGATATGCCTCATTTTTTCCAAGCTCTCCTCAGAAGTCCAACCCTCACCCAGAATACGTCTACACTTTGTTTTAAAAATTCTCTGATGGCTCTCCACTACCTGAAATAGTGATCTCTGACTTTGGATGGCATTCAAAGCCGTTTGCGTTTCAGCTCCCACCGGTCTTTTACCAGTACGACACCCCCAATTTGTGCATCCCACCACACCATAGTTGGTGCCTGGAAAGGGCCGTGTTCACTTGGACCTTCTTTCTGTGGTGCCCACCAAACTCGTATCCAGCTATTTAATAGTTGGAGCCTCCTTGGGTTCCTACCTTGTGTAACCCTTGCTCCCTGAGCATAGTTTCACTGCCCAATAAGTGGTCCTCCCTGCTCACATGTGTCCTGCTCAGGGAGGGCCCAGAAGGTTCAGTGGCTCGGTGGTTCAGTTTTAATATCTAGGTCTTTGATCCACTTTGATTTAATTTTGGTGCATGGTGACAGGCGTGTGTCCAGATTCATCCCCCTGCATGTGGATGTCCAGTTTTCCCAGCACCATTTGTTGAAGAGGCTGTCCTTTTCTCCAGTGTATGATTTTGGCTCCTTTGTTGAAGATTAGGTAGCTGAGGGTATTTGAGTTTGTCTCTGCATCCTCCATTCTGTTCCACTGGTCGGTCTGTCTGTTTTTTTGTGCCAGTGATATAGTTTTTACAACCATTGCTTACAGTATAACTTGATGTCTGGTATTGTAATACCTCCAGGCTTCGTCTTGTTACTCAAGATTGCTTTGGCTATTCTAAGTTTTCTTTGGCTGTAAATGAATTTAAGGATGATTTTTTTCAAGTTCTATGACAAAAATGGTTGGTATTTTGATAGGAATTGTATTGAATCTGTATATCAGTTTTGGCAGTATGGTCGTTTTGATTATATTCATTCTGCCCCTCCAAGAACAGGGGATGTCTTTCCATTTTCTGATACCGTCTACAAGTTCTTTCTTCAGTGTAAGGTAGTTTTCTTTGTGTAGGTCCTTTGCTTCCTTGGTTAGGTATACTCCTAGGTATTTAATTTTTTGCTGGGCTACTGAGATGGGATTATTCTTCTTAGCTGTTTTACAGTGAGCTTATTGTTGGTGTAGAGAACAGCTATTGGAATTTTACTATTGATTTTGTAGCCTGCGATTTGGCTGAATTTGTTTATTATTTCAAAGAGTTTCATAGTGGAGTTTTTGGGGTCTTCTATGTAGATAATCATATCATCTGCAAATAAGGATAGTTTGACTTCCTCCTTTCTGATGCACATTCCCTTTATTTCATCTTGCCTGATTGCTGTGGCAAGTGTTTAAGTTCTATGTTGAATAAGAGTGGTGAGAGTGGACAGCCTTGTCATGTTCCTGACTTGAGAGGAAACACTTTCCTTCTATTTTTTCTCCATTTATATGTTATTTTTGATAGGTTTAGCATATATGGCTTGTAAGAGTTTGAGATAAGGCCCTTCTATACCTATTTTTCTCAGAGTTTTTATCATGAAAGCGTGTTGAATTTTATCAAAGGCTTTTTTTTTGCATCAGTTGAGATGATCGTGTGGTTTTTGTTTTAGCTTTTGTTGATGTGATGTATTGCATTGATTGATTTATGCATGTTGAACCGGCCTTGTGCCCCAGGAATGAAGCACACTTGATCGTGGTGTATGATCTTTCTCATTATTTGCTGGGTTCTATTTGTCAGATCTTATCAAGAATTTTTGCATCTATATTCATTGAGGATATTTGTCTATAATTTTCCTTCCTGCTTAAGTCTTTGTCTGGCTTTGGGACTAAGGTGGTGCTAGCCTCCAGAAATGAGTTTGGTAGTATTCCTTCTCTTTTAAATTCATGGAACAGTTTGAGAAGAACTGGAGTTATTTCTTCCCTGAATTACTGAAAAAATTATGCTGTGAATCCATTCAGTCCTGGGCTTTTTAAGTAGAGACTTTATTACTGCTTCAATTTCTGTATGTGTAATGGGGTTATTTAAGATTTTTATGTCTTCATTTTGGTATGTCTTATGTGTCTAGAAAGTCATCCATTTTTCCCAGTTTTCTAACTTGTTAGAAGATAGGTGTTCAAAATAATAATTTCCCATAATATCACGAATTTCTGCAGTCTGTTGTAATTTCACCATTTTCATTTCTAAATGCGTTGGTCTGTGCTTTTTCTTTCCTTCTTTTGGTGAGTTTAGCTGGAGGTTTGTCAATTTTATTTATTCTTTCAAAGACACCAGCTGTTTGACTCATTAATCTTTTTTATTGTCTTTAATTTCAATTTCATTAATGTCAGATCTGATCCTTATGATTTCTTCTGATATTTGGCTTAAAGTGTTCTTGTTTCTATAGGGCCTTAAGGTGCATCATTAGCGTGGTTATTTGTGACTGTTCTGTTCTTTTGATGTGTGCATTTATGGCTATGAATTTCACTCTAAATACTGCGTTCATTATGTCCCATAATTTCTGATAGGATGTACTTCCTTCATCATTTAACTCTATGCAGTTTTTGATTTCTTCTGTAATTTCTTCTGTGATTTCTTTTGTGATCCTTGTTTGGTCAGTAGTAAGTTATTTAGCCTCCATGAATTAGTGTATTTTCTTCCATTTCTTTTGCTGTTAAGTTTCAATTTTATTCCACTATGATCTGAAAGTATACAAGGAATTATTTCTATTTCTTTGTATTTATTTAAGCATGACTTATGACCCAAAATATGGTCTATTTTTAAAAATGTTCCATGTGCTGTTGAGAAGAATGTGTATTCTGTTGATGTTGGGTGAAAACTCTGTAAACATCTGTTAGGTCCAAGTTTTCTATAGTGTCATTTAACTGTTGTATATCTTTGTAGATTTTCTGTCTGGTTGATCTGTCATATCAGTGATATTGGAATATTAAAGTCCCCTGCTATAATTGTATTTGGGCCTGTATGTCCTTTTAGATCTAATAATTTTTGGTTTACATAATTAGCATATAAATTCATGAGTGTGAATTCTCCCTGTTCTACTGTTCCCTTAACCAGTGTATGGTGACCATCTTTGTCTCTCCTAATCTGTTTTGTTTTGGAATCTGGTGAGTCTGACATTAACATAGCTACTCCTGCTTGTTTCCTGGGTCCTGTTGCATCAAATAGTGAATTCCAACCTTTTATTTTCAGTCTGGGTTTCCTTGTGGGTGAGGTGTGTCTCTTGTAAGCAACAAATTCGGGGTTTGGGGTTTTTTGATCCAATCAGCCAGTCTATGTCTTTTAGTAGGTGAGTTGAGGCCATTTACACTCAGAGTAATTATTGAGGTATATTTGGTATGTCCTGCCATCACTATGATTTTTCAGCAATATTTACTTACTCTTTTGTCCGCTCATTCTATATTTATTTTCTCTTTTTCATTGGGATCTTTGGTGTCATTACCCTCCCTTTCACTTTCTAAGATTCCTTTAAATATTCTCTGCAATTCTGGCTTAGTGGCTGCAAATTTCTTTAAGCATTCTATATCAGGAAAAGTTCTAATTTCCCCCTGTAATTTAAAAGATAAATTCACTGGTATAGCAGCCTGGGTTGGCATTTATGTTCTCTTAATGCTTGGATGACATGTCTCCATGATCTCTTGGCTTTTAGGATCTGGGTTAAGAAATCTGCAGTTATCCTGATGGGCTTATCTTTGTACGTCACCCTCTGTGTTTGTCTTACAACTTTTAATATTCTCTCATTAGTTATGATAAGTCATGGTGAGGTTCTCTTCTGATCAAAGCCGTTTGGTGTTCTATATGCCTGCAGTATTTTAATGTTCATTTTTTCCCCTTAGATTTGGGAAATTTCCTTCCATAATTTCATTGAACATGACCTTTACACCTTCTTTTTGCCCTCAGTTTTCTCCTGCATTGCCCTAGTTCTAAGGTTGTTTCTCTTTGAATCATCCATCAGCTGTTATAACCATTCTCTTTCCTTCTTCTTTGTTTTGCATTCTTTACTGCCTGTATGTTCCAGCTCAACCACTTTATCTTCTATTCTATTTTCAGAATGTTGAAACTGGTTACTTATTTTTTTCCTGTGTGTTTTTCACGTCCCAAATGTCAGCTTTCAATATTTTATTACTCTGCTGAATTATCTAATTTTTTATATTGCCTTCTTTATCTTCTGGTTTGTATCTTCTTTATTTTCCTCTAATTTCTTGCCAATATTTGCTGATAGCATATCTACATCCCAATGTAGTGCTTTCATTTTCTGTTTCAATTCTAAGAATTTTTGGGCCCAGAAATTACTTTTTTTCGCCTTTTTCATCTTTGGACTCTGCTATTTCAAGATCCCTGCTATCGTTTTCTAGGGTGTTAGGTCTTTCTGTAGGTGATTTATAACCACGTTTCCTCATGGTTCTTTTACAGTGAGTTGAGGCTCCAGTATTGTGCATGGCCTCTGTTTCTTTTCCTGACATTCTTAAATTAGACTCTTTTTGTTTTAAGTGTTACCTTAACAGAATATTTGTTACGGCAGCTTAAATATGAAGATGATAAGCGATGTTAGCGTCTATAATTTGAGTAAAGGTTTGCTGTTACTATCTAATATTAACAACTAATCAGAGTCAAGTAACATTGTTTTTATTCCCCTCACAACAGTAATGGATGCAGTATATATTCCTGATACATCTAATTAAACCTGTGAACCTAGAATTGACTTATTGAATTACTATTACTATTGATATTGATAGTATGACACAGACCTTAAAATAATAATGTTCTATATTATTTTAGATCCACCCACTATACTACTTTTATTTATTTTTAGTTACCTACTAGTTATATGTTTCTACTAACCTAGTATTAATATATATACCCAGTCCCCACGTAGCATACTAATTATCATCTACACTACTCAAGATGATATGTATGTACAATTGTGATGACCTATAAAAGAAATTTATTCATAGTGCCACTATCTTATTGGTAGAAATACATATACAAAACTGTGTTACTGATCTGTTTCTAGCCAAATAGTCTACAGAAAATATGTCTCTGTTTGTCTTTCTATATGAATGAGAGTTATTCATACTTATCAGTTTAAATACTAGAGGAGGGGGCAGATTAGGATTATGAGTTAATTTTAGGTGGGACTTGGAGAGTAGATAAGTGTTTGTATGAAAGTGAAAAGCCTGGAAATACTCTTGCCCCAGCCCGGAGTTGACAAAGAGAGAAAAGTCCTATGAATCGTAGTACTGAGATTTAAGGGTGGCGAGGAAGAAGGGACAGAAGAAAAACATGAAGAGAAGGGAAAAAAGGTAAAAGGAAAAAATATATATAAAGGTGTAGCTAACATCCAGGAACTTATTCAGGAGCTTGAAAAAAATTAAAAGGACTATAGTATAGAGCAAGAGGAAAAAGAGGAGGAGGAAGAGGGGAAGAAAAGAGATAATATAGGATAGACATGAAATCCAGTAGACAAAATCCAAAGTACAGATTAATCAACTAGCAGCACACAATCCTGCAACCTAAAACTGCAAAGCCAACTGAGAAAAATAAAGAGAAAAAAATCAAAAAAAGACCAATAGGAAAAAAATTTTTACTCCCCTCTGAGTTTATGTGGAGCTGGTTTCAGACGCTGCTGCCTGGTGGAATCACCCCACAGTTCTCTTCCTCTCGTTCTCTCCCTTTTGGTGCTGCACCCTGGTCAGGGCAGTGTTGGGTACAGTTGGGGGTGTGCTGCTGGGCTCCTCTCCCCGCGTGGTCTTCACTCCTTTTGGGTCTTGGTGGGGCTGGACACACTCTTCTTGCAGTCCTGCTATCCCAGCAGGGCACAGTTAGGGGTGCACTGCTTTAGGAGCTCCCCTGACAGTCCCTGCAGGGTGGGGCCTACGTCTCGAAGTCTGCAGTATAATCTGGACACAGTTGGGGGTGCACTGCTCTCTGGTCACCCCTAGTCCCAGCCCCCTCCCTCTCATGCTGGTCCCTTTCACTGCCTGCTCAGAGGGCTCTCCGTGGCCTGCTGTTACTCTGTTACTTGGCTTACCCGGGGTGGGAAATTTGCAGTCTGCTCATCTCTGTGGCTTTGTGCAAACCGTGGCCCTCTGACCACTGACCCCTCTCCTCTCCTGCCTAGAGGGAAGAAACCCACTGCCGCTTGTCCAGGAGTCGCCTTCCTGGTCTCACACTGCGAGGTTGGTGGATGGGAGGGCCCCACATGGGACTTTTCCAGCCTGTGATTGCCTGGCATTATTTTTCCCTCTACTCCTTTGATTATGTTATAGAACCCACTTGTCCTTTTTTATTTCTTTAGGAATAGCTGTTCTAAGGCTCCTGCTCTGCCACCGTCTTGACTGGAACACCTGTCTTTATTAATAAACAAACAAACAAACATTGCAAACAAGCATCCCCTAAACCCAGGAAGCTTTACCTGCTTTACTGGACACACAAGGGTATTTGAGGATAACAGCTGATGTGTTTGAACCAGAAGAGGATCTGTCTCTCTAATTATAGGAAAGGTATTTACCAAGCTTAGAGGAAGTCCTCATAACCTAGAGTTGATACTTTGGGTCATATGGTACAGCGTCAAGATAATGATGCTTCAGTAAATAATCCAGTAACTAACTTGCTTTTTACTTTCTGTTCATAATATAAAATAGAGCATTTACTCTGTGAATTATCAAGATCACAATAATTAAGCCTGAAATTGGCTGTTGCTTTTTCTTCTATATGTGAAACAACAGTGAATCATAGTTTGTCTAAGTGAACTCAATTAGAAAGAAAATCAGAGGGACAAGATGTAGGAATGGAAATTGTAATTTAAATAATACGTATAATCCTGGCCAACACCCAACTCAAGTTCATGACCCTGGGTAAACATGACTCGAAGTCTGTAGATCTTTTTGTTTTGTTGTTTTGTTCTTCCCTGATCTACCCTGATTCCCATGTGCTTCTTAAAGTGTGACTAATGTGTGGAATCAACCATGGCTTTATAGTTCATAGATTTGAATTCTGTGTTACATAGATAATGAATGCAAGACTTTTGAGGGAGTTCCACTAAAGCCAAGTGTAAACGTAGGTTTTTAGAAGTATAGAGGATGGTTATAGGGCCCAGAAAGTGTCTTCAAAGAAGAAGTGCCTAAGACCTGAACCTGTCTGGATATCTAACTCTAAAATCAGAGAGCAAAGTTAGGCTTAGTTTTGGGGACATACAGGTTACTTGGCTATTGAATCAGAACTTTGCAGGTGACAACATGTTTCTGTTGTAAAGCTCATGCAGCTAAATTTGTATTCATCGTAATGAAACTATTTCTGTGAGCAGTGATTCTCACCCAAGGGCAGTTACACTCTCCAAGTGTATTAGACAATGTGTGGAAATGTCTTTGGCTGCCACGGTGGTTGGGGTAGATGCTAAAGACCTCTACTAAATAAAAGTCAGGAATTCTAAATATCTACAGAGCACAGGACATCCTCCCACACCAGGGAACTATTCATCCCCAAATGTCCATGGAGCAAGGCTGAAAAAGCCTGCTGTAGATACATTACTTAGCAGCTTAGCAAGGCCTGGCCCAACACCAAAGCCAATGTCTAAAGAATCTTCAAAGTTATGAGTTTTTTCTCTTGGGACCTCGTTCAGATTTATGTGATTAAACCACAAGCCCAAAGCCAATGGTGTTAGTTATTAGCTCTGAACCGGGGAGGTCCCTGGAATCTACGCAGTTTGGCGTGACTATTATAGAACTGGCTGGCGCAGCCCTCTATTTCGTCAGACCTGCCAGAAAGCCATGTCTTGGCAAAGTCGTCGAGACACTGCCACAGACTAAGGCTGATTGAAGCCATTCAATGTCTTAGTAAGTTTAGATCTTTCTACCAGCAATTTACCTCTTCAAAGAGAAATTGCATGGCAGGAGATCCATAGTGGACCCCTTGGGCTCACTTGTTGGGGACATTGAGAGTAGAGTTAGAACAGCTATACATACCACATGTTGCTGTGTGCTCTTCTAGGAATGATTATATAGTTTTCCTGTATGGCTTCCGTCACCCACCACACAGCACAATATTGTGATTAAGCACTGAAGCTTTCCAGGCAGGCCAGTCGGGGTACCAGCCCCTGGGAGACTCGTGCACTCTGCTTATCATTGAGGATCTGCTTGACCTAGAAGGAACATACTTTTAGGGTGACTGATAGTGGTCAGTTTGGCTTTTTGTAGAGGTCTGGGCTGGGCAAGAGGTTATCACAGATGCCAGAGCATCCCAGGAATGCAGCTGGAAGAAGCTGGAAACATTTTCCCCTTCTTAGATCTTCTAGAGGAGCATCCTGAGAATGCCCAGTCTGATGTGTGGCATCAGGCAAGTTGCTTAACCTCTGTAATCCTGCTTCCTTATTTCTCACATGGGCATACTGGTCTTTTATAGTGTGCATGTGGGAACTAAACAAGAAGATGTAATGTGGTTCCTAGCACAGTGCCTGCGTGGAGAAGACATTCAGTACACAGTAACTTATTTTTACTTCTCATAAGGCCAAGCCAGGCCTGGCATCTTGTAAGGTTTGAAGGGCCAAGGAGGAGGCCTGTTGGGTTTTTGAAGGTCCACAGAGAATAGGACGGTGGGAGTGAAAGTCTTCCCTGGCTGACAGCCTATTTTCTGGCTCCTTGTTTCCTGGGTTCTCTCATTGATGGGCTCCAATCCTGCCCCCTTAGCCCTTTCTGCTGCTGTAATGTTTGTTTCCTGAGATAAAGAATTCCTATCAGTAGCTGTATTCTGGATCTGTGTCCTCCTGCAGGGGATGATGGCAGACCATTTTCCCATATGTTATTTTAGGGTAGCGTGGATTTTTCCTTCCTTTTATTTCTGCACTTTGCATAAATAATTTGTCCCGTATCCTTTTCATTTGTTTAACTTTCACTTATGTCCTCCTTTCTTACATCCCTTCTGCCCCACCTTAAAATCTGGGTTAAAGCTTTCTGAATTAGAATGGCACAGTCCGGGCCAAATACATTTTTCTGATCTTTGCTAAGTGCATTCTGGATATGCTGGGACCCATCAGTCTACACTCTTGGGCTGTAGCCCAGGAACACCGTCCCATTTTTGGACTCTTGAGTGATGCCAGGTCCACTGCCATGTGCTCCTTTGTCCTCCACGCAGCCCACTGAGAGAAGTCTGCTGGGCACTGGCCTGTTCTTCCTCAGCCCCCTCTCCCTGGCACAGCCTCAAGGTGCAGCAGGTCCCTGTGTACCTTGTGAGGGAGTTATCGCAAGCTGAAACCCTGCAGGCTCCTGCTCGGTGGGGTTTGGTGTTTACCACTGTCATTTTGAAGCCTTACCTCCATGATGATGCTCTGGGGTCCCTTTAGACCCATGGTATGGAGGGAACACCTGCCCTTATGCCTGGCCACCTTGGCATGACCTCTTATTGTTCTCTGTTGACGTGGTATGAGGGTCACCACAGAGCCCTCCCATGGAGGAGAGTGAGGACTTGAGCAGTCAGATCCTGCAAAGTGCCCAGTGACCATGTCTCAGCAGGAGCCAGCAGCCCGGCCTCACTCATTGCTTCCTTAGGATGTGAGCCCAGTCTCTCCCCCATGGTCACCAAGGAGGGAATATTTCCTGGTGTCCAGGATTATGACGCCTTACTATGAGGTGCTAGGTTTCAGTTTGTTCTTTTCTTGTCTTGACCTGCCTTGATTGGCATTCACTTCCTTCTCTGTCTCTTTGTGTTCAGGGTCTGCTTCCTGGCCTGTTTATTACACATTGACCAGTGCTCACCCATAGTTTATGAGCACGGCCATACTGTTCACTGCAGGAAAGTGTGACACAAGTAGAGAGAGGAATCCTCTTAGACAAAATGAAATGTGGCCATCAGGTCCTTAGGGTAGAGTCCCTGCTCCTTCTCTCAACAAACAGGCTCACTGACTGAGCCCCAGAACACTACCCACTCCCCTCACTCTGAGCAGCAGCCATGCTGGCTGTCTTTCACCACCTCTGCACCTGTGTGACTCAGGTCTCTGGAAGCTCTTCCCTGTAACCATGATGTTCTCATGGCCACTTTTCTGGTCTTTGATTCCTTCTCATCCTTGGAGATTCCACTTAAATGTCCTCTTGGTTCAGAGATGTATATCTTCTCCCACATCTGTGATAGACCCTTGTACTACTTAGCCAGGGCACCATGCTTTTGATCTGAAGACAAGAATTATATTGGTATTTTTTAATTGTGTTTGATGAGAACTGTGGTGTGGCTTCTCACTGATGGTAGCATTTACTCACTTCTGTCATGCAATGCCATGGCAAGGATGCTTCAGGTCTCTTCTCTCTGCCCTCTGCTGCCTTCGTGGCACCAGAGCTGGGTCTGTCTGGTCTATCAGTAATATCACTGTTGGGATGGAAAAAGGGCCTTTAAATATTTGGACTAGTAGCAGCTAGGAGTTGTAAGCCCCGTTTTCACCCTATTGTTGACAGAGATCTTACCTCCCTTTCAACTACAAACTTACGCAACTCCTCCCACTTCCTGAGGACTTTGAGAGTGGGTGGTATTTTTTCCTATAGCTATCCACCGCAGCAGGCTTAGGGAAAGTAATGCAAACGAATAGTTGTTGTGTATGTGGAAGGGGCCATTGATGAAGAGGATACTGATAAAAGAGAATGGGTAGTGGAGGAGAACCATTTCGGAATTCTGTGTGGTTTGGGGTCACCCTAGGCACTTCCTGTCAACCAGAGCTGACAACTTTGTGAGCCGATGCCGGTCCCAGAACTATCTGAGGCTCCAGCATGAGAAGAAGGTGAGATATGGCCACTGTGGATCTTTGGCTTGTGTTTGGCTGAGACAGTCCAAGAAGAACTCTTCTTAGGGCCTGACTGCTCTCTCCAGGTCTCCCTGTCACTATGGCTGGTGCCCCCCCACCCCCCGCCCAACTCCACTGTGGTCCATGACCCTTGCAAATTAATTTGTATGTCCCATCTTCCTCACTACGTGGTGAGTTCTCTAAAGGAAGGGGTATATGTGAGGTTAAGAACATCAGTGCTACTTTAACATGGTGCTGGTCAGGAGTGGGTCCTCGTCTGTGTTTGCTCTTGTTTCATTTGACTTGAATGGGTGTCACCGTGATTTAATTAGCTCATCATGAGGACAGCCTCACATGCCAGTTGTGTAGTCAGAATTTATAGACAATGAATGATGTGTTTTGGGCAGGAGGTTACTTTGGAGATGTCTATCTTCCTAGTAGTCGTGAGAAAAATCGCTCCATAATTTTGAATCATAATCAAAATGTCTGACTCCATGAGTTAGGTACTAAACAGGTCAGAGTGAAGTTATACTTTTTCTTCCCAAGTATATGGATTTCTTAGTGCTTCCAAGTTACTATTTGAGTCCTGTGTGTTAAGTGGCAGAATCACAGCAGTGGGTCCATACAGACTGAAGTCTAGCAGCCCTCAGTAATAGGTCCTCCTGACTCCAACTACTCAGCCTCCCAGGGAAGTTAAGGACCTTGCTGTCTCTGCCAGTGATAGCACCACAGGGAGGCGTCCGCTGTTCCCCAGATGCTCACCAGTGAAAACACAACTGCGTGCCACATGCTGGGCTGTTGGAAACACATTTTCGTTTTGATGTGGCTATTCTGAAGTAAGTGTGTGCAAACACATATGCTTTCTGCCAAGCAAATGATGACACTGCCTTTGCTAAGCACGGCTTTGCTATGCTTGTAAACCTAATGGGTTTTTGTCTCTTTTGCTAAATGCTGTATTATCAAATGAAAACGAAACTACCATAAAATTCCTTCTATGCCAAAGCATATTTGTCTGAAAGACATGTTCTCTCTCCCATTACATAGCCTGCTTTTTCTTTTAAGGAAAGGTGCATGACATGCCTGTTCTCACAGTGATGTGCCCTACGGCTTCCTCCTGTTACTTCCAGCTAGGACAACTTTGCCTGGGAAGTGTGCCCTAGTCATCTATCTTATCCAGTAACTGTTCTCTAGGACCAGCCCCTTGGCAGCCAGGGGCCCTTTCTGCCCTCGTCACCACAGTCATCTCTTGGGCATGGGTTCCTCTGCTAGGGCAGAGTCCTCGCAAAAGATGCACAAGGTGAAATCAAGCCCTAGATGAGTAGAAGGAGACGGCTTCTCTCCTTCAACACCAGTTCCTGCCTGGGGGGCACTGAGGAGATTCCCACAGGAGAGGTGTTCTTCCCTGAGCACCGAGGAAGGCTGGTTGCCTTTTGTTCTTTCTACTGCTTCTCTTCTGCCAAGTTCCCTGCCTCAGTCTCTGAGAATGGCAGCCACGAAGCACGTGAGAGGTGGGTAGGGCTGCCCCCAGTGAGTCTTGACAGAGTGACTTTTACTGGGAAACTGAGGACAGCTGGGATCCCCTGCCCAGCAAGGCTTGAGTTTTCTTGCTCCGTGGAAATACCAGAGCCTGGCTCACTAAGGGCCCCAGGGTGCTCTACACACCCCATGGCCAGGTACCGCACTGGAGCCAGCAGGATATCTCCACAGGAAGAGCTGCCTGATCTGCTGTGGGACTAAACAGGTGCTACACGCAGACTCTGCTGCGCGCGCGCGCGTGTGTGTGTGATCATTCTGTGTGCCTAGGGCCCAAGCTCAGGCCTTTGAAATTTCAGCCATGTGACTGTGTAGCCAAGTGACACTCTTGGGATGATCCATCCTCTTCTGGCCTGTATAGGGATTGGTTGGCTCAGAAGTCTTTGTGTTCTCAAGTCATTTTACTGCTCATCCACAGCTCACATGTGAACACTTTGCTCGACAAAAAATGTGCACAATGGGTATAGTGGTTCCCATCTGTAATCTAGCACTTTGGAAGGCTGAGGCAGGAAGAATGCAAGGTTGAGCCCAGCCTGTTCAACTTAGTGAGACCCTGCTTCAAAATACAAACTAAAAATAACGGCTGGGGATGTAACTCAGTGCAAAGTCTCTGGGTTCAACACCCAGTTTCAAAACAATAACAAAAACCCCTTAGCCCAGCTATATACCATTCCAGATCCCTGCAGTAGCACGAATGAGAACGTGAGCATTTTGCCTGGGTGTGAAGATACATCCTCCGGTTCTGATAGGTTAACAGATCACTCTGTGCTCATGAGTTGTTGCTTTGAATAGTTTTCAAAATCAAGAACTAAATGCACATTATGAACAAACGTCCAAAGTGCAGTGGGCTTCACTGGTGTGACAGGGATTCTGACTCATCAGCCTCATTGGATTAAGAAATGCCTACTACGCTACTAAAGCATGTTTCTGGATATGTCTAGGTGGGTCATGGAGACACGGTCTTGGTTACCATTAACGGTCCCTAGCCTATTTCTCTGTAGCACTGTTCCCATCCCTATTTCTTGGCTACTGTGAGGTAAGCAGCTATTCTTTTCCATGCCCATCCCTCATAACATTTCTGCCTAAGAACCAGATGACTGTGGAGTGAATCTTCTAAAACCATGAGCCAAATTAAGCTTCTCCTCTAAATTGTAGGCATCATACATATTGTCCCAGTGATGGGAAATAAGTATAATAGGTTTAACCACCGATTCCAGAAAACATGAGGCTGCTGTTCGTCTTGATTCACTATGGGTTTTGTAACTTTACCCCAAAGAGGCAAAAGGACTGCGTACTAGTTTTCTCTTGCTGCATAACAAATATCTCCAAGTTGCACCAGACCACAAGTCTAGCATGGCTCAACTGGGTTCTTGGCCCGTGGCAGGTTGGGCTCTGATGATAGGAAGAGTGTCTCCAGGTCTACTCAGGTTGTTAGGAGAATCTAGTTCTTTGCACCTGTATAATCAAGGCCGCTGTTCCTTGCTGGGTGTCATCCACGGTTTGTTCTCAGTTACCAAAGGCCACCTACATTCTTGTCAAATGGCCTTTTCCATCTTGTAAGACAGTAGAATGCATGGCATCCTCGTGTTTATAATCTCCTTTCTTGAACACCCTTGTTTTGAAAGTTTCATCTGACCAACTGAGACCCTTTTAGTCTTGATATTTTAAAGTCAACTGACTCAGGACTTTTATGTCATCTGTACCACACCTTCACAGCAGTAATGCTGTTAGATTTTGACCAAATAACTAGGGAATAAGAATCGTGGGGATATATCTAGACTTCTGCCCATCACAGAGCAGCACAAATCAATCCACCTTGTGTCCATACTTTAGTATCAGGTGATTCCCCAGGAAGTCCCTGTTTTCAATATCATCTCCACTTGTATCTCCACCAGTGAGTGCCAGAGATCCTAAGCCTGAGCCAGAGGCAGAAGCAGGACAGGTTGCTGATGAAGCCAACCAAGGCATAGCTTGTGTCCAAAGTGGAGCAGAGCGTGAAGGGGAACGGGCCCTGGAGCAAGAGCCAGAAGAGAGAGCCCCCCTCAGTGAGAAGGAGAGACAGAACGAGGAGGTGAACGAGAGGGACAACTGCTCGGCCTCTAGCATCTCGTCCTCCAGCAGCACATTGGAGAGGGAGGAGAAGGAGGACAAGGTCTCCAGGGACAGGGAAGCTGGTAAGTAAATGCCTTTATCAGCACATTCTGGGAAACACGGAACCAGAGGACAGGGTTCGCTATGGAGTCTGCCCATAGCCTGGATTTCCAGGTGACCTGCTGGGGCAATTCATGGTCCTAGTCTGTCACCAGTGTCCGTATCTGAGAAATGTGGCCATATGGACAGCCAGACCTCACCTCTACCCCCATAAAAAGGTGAGGTGAACCCCAGTCTTCTGCTACGCTGTTGTATCTATCACCTCCACAGATGGCCAAACGCAGCTGGATAATGAGGGCTTCACTGAGGATTGATCCCTGGAACTCCTTGTTTCCGTCTACTCTTTGATCGAAATGTTTTTCCATTTCTGATATAAGTTTAGGGACATGACATGTATTCCCTTTAAAGATTTTCTTAAGTGAAGTGTGTTAAACCATAATTACTGAACTCTTAGACCAGAATAGATTATTAAAGAAATTGAATGAGAACTTTTAAAACATATTTTACAGTGTATTGAGGTCAAGTTGATGTTCTAGACTACAATATACAGAATGTAAGTCACTTTGCACATGATACCCAGGACCACTCTCATTTAATATAACATACATGCTTCCCTTTATGGGATTACATCCTTTTAGTATTAAACATGATGTTCATTTAATTTATGTGGGAAGGAGGATTTTATGATTAGGGACTAAATGGAGTTTTAGGTTATAAGTTTGGCCCATAAAGACCTCTCTAGGGCTTAGGGAGGTACCACAGAAAGTTATAAAAATTATAAATGATGTATTTGCATGATCTGAGATACCCCAGGGTTTGGTTTTCCTAGCCGTAGTATGTCTTTTGTCAGGGTGGTAGAATGTTGGCTTCCTCAACTAGCACTCTTTACCAGAGAAGTCATGGTTTACTGACTAGATAAAAGGGGCATACACTCAAGTCCCAAGACCACATAAGGACTTACTAGCCAGGGCTATGATCAACATATACTGAGTTAGTTGCCAGATTGAAAATATATTGTCTTAGAAGTATAGAAGAGTAAATAAAAATAAAATTAGTAAATGAAACTATATGCCAATATGGTTTCCTAATAGAGCTGTTAATGGCTTGGTCTAAAATAGTTTCTCTTAATTTTTCCTGGTTACAGTGTACTACCAGATTATTAGGGTATTACTTGTCACTGTGGTGCAATTTAAAAAGTACTGAAATACTTTATTGGTTTATAGCTTAGAAATTACCGCACTGAAAAAATCTATGTTTATTTGAAAATGCTGGTGCTAAGTATTATGTATAGTGGCATTTGGCTTTTTTCAAAGGCAAATAATAGGCTCCCAAATTCGGCTGATATTATTCACATTTCATAGAATTGTAGTCAAAGGACAGAGTGTAGGGTAAGTCTTACTTTGACTTTGTTTTATGTATTATAAATAGTTTGAAGAATTATCATAATTGGGTTCAGCAGGTCTAAAACATATCAGCAAGTTGGATTAGTAAAAATAAGACAGAGAACAGAAATTCCTTGGAACAGACTGTGCAGTGTTCTTCCAAATAAGGGCAACTTACCAAAAATGGAGCTCTGGCTTCCAGTGAAGCACCGTTGACTTGCTATGCAAAGTGGGGAAGGGGCCCAAGTGTACAGACCAGGAGTCGGAACTTCTTGGTGGGTTTTGGACTTCAGTGTTGTGAAAAGATTTGGTCGTGCTTATTTGCTGTGGTTTACTGGTTCCTAAAAATGCCACTGCTCACAGGCATCTTCAGCACATGAGTCAGGGCAGTTCTAAAAAGCTTTTGCTTATCAAGATGTTCTCATTTAAACCACAAGGGAACTTTAGAGACAATTTATATTATTCTCAGTCTTGCTGCTAATTATGCTTATTACTGAAAAGCAGTTTGTATGGCTTACAAGAGGCCCAACTTTTTCCAATTTGGTTTTCTTTGAATCATATGTTCTGCTCTGGCATTAATGGTAGAGACTTTATCATAATCTTCATTACGCTTTGTTATAAGGAATTGCATAGCTGTTCATGCTGTACTCAAAGGCAACAAGACATTGTGAATCCATGAGTCATTCTCCCCGTGGAGATATAGTGGGGTCAGGGAGGGGATTGAGCTACTCTACTCTTCTGCTGTGAGATAGTATGAGTCAGCTCTCTTGCTGGGGTGGTGACAATACCACGTATTAGGGCCTAAATGTCCACCTCTACCAAGGCCTGCATGTTGCACCTAGAAAGAGTGACTTCCTGCTAAAAGAGAAGGGTAGATAGGATGCAAAGGCCGGCAAACAATGCCCCAAGTGGCCAGGATATAATTAAAAATCACTCATCAGGAACCTAGGATATCACAACCAGAATGAGAAAGCTAATCAACAGGTGCCAATTCTTAAGTGACACTGACATTGGAATTGAGTGACAAGGATTTTGAAGCAGCCATAAGAAGGTTCCACCAATCAGGAAATACCTGAAAAATATATCTTAACAAGAAAGCATAAGATATTAAAACGAAGGGAAATTGTAGAACAGAAAAGTAGAAAACCCAATATAAAATCCTGGGACAGGCTTAATATTGGATTGGAAACAACAAAGGAAATAATCACTAAACTCAGCAGATATCACCGAATCTGAGTAACAGAGAATAAATGGGAAAAAAATGTATAGAGATTTTATAGTTCCTCAAATGTCTATGAGATGATAAAAATAGGTCTAACATGCACACACCACAGTCTGAAGAGCAGAAAAGAGTACTGAGCTGACAAAATGTTTGAAGAAATAATGGTAAAAAGCCTCCCAAAATTGTCAAAAGGCAAAATGTCACAGATTTAGGAGCTAAGCAAACCCAAATAAAACAAATTCAAAGACATCCACACCAAGACAAATGATGAATTCCTCAAAGCTAAGACCAAAAGAAGAAAGGGAGGGAGTTTTCAAGAAGATGGAGAAAAGGTATTGCCACTCAGAAATACTATTAACACAGGTGACATAAGATGGAGGGCAGCAGGAAGGGACACAAGGTTTTACACATGTAGATGGAAAAAGAAAAGAACTGCCAATCATGAATTCTGTATCCAGCAAAAATATCCTTTGAGAATGAATAGAAAATGAGATGTCCTCCAATGACTCAAAACTAAGAAAATTTATAATAGCGTATCTACCCTTAAGGAATGGTGGGAAGATGTTCTCAGAGCAGAAAGGAAAGGATGACAGAAGGCTTGAAACTTTAGAAAGAATAACAGAATGGATGAAAATAAAGGTAAATAAAGGTAAATAAAATGGATTTTTTTCCATAGTTGCAGATAAACGCAAAAATTATGCTATTTGATATAATGCTCTCTATGCATAGAGGAAACACTTCAGTTAATGATATTTAAAAAGTATACATAGTAAAAGGAACTAAAGAGAAGTGCTAAAACATTTGTGTTCATAGATTATGATAGTTCCTGGGTATATTGTATTAGCTATAGCAGCCAGTAAGAAAACTGTAAAAAGTCATGTACATAAAAAAAAGTTTGAAAAAAACAAAGTGAATTTTGGGAAAATGTTCAAATAATCCATAGGAGACCCCCCAGAAAAAAACCTGTGGGGAAAGTATCAAACAAACAAAATGCCAGAATCACGTACTAGCATGTTAGTAGTTACTTTGCATTAAAAGGCAGAACTGTCTATACAGAACTCTTTCAAGCATAAGACATGGGAAGACTGAAAGTTCATAGCTGTGAAAAGATAATAATGCAAACAATAAAAGTAGAAATAATTATATTAACATTAGATTTCAGAACAAAGTAACCAGAGCTAAAAAGAATACTACAAAGTGGCAAAAGGAGAAATAAATGAATAAAAAAAGAACAAGCAAGAAAACCAACACTTAAAAAGCTACCTGAAATATAGCCGATTTTTGTTTCCAGTATAAGAAATGTCAGCATTTCCCAAGAAGTAGGGAAAGAAGAGGCTGTCTGTTGAGACACTTGTCACTTCCCTCCGGCAGTCACTTGGCGCTGAAGCGCTTCCCCTGTTCAGCAGGAGGACCAGGCTGACTCAGCCAGGGTCTGTATCACTGGGAGTGATGAGAGAAGTGGCTGGGTTCTAGATACAACATGGAGGTTTAGGGCGGGCCACGTAGCTCAGCAGTTAAAGGGAGGCCTGGGTTCAATACCCTGGCACCACCTAAGCTGAGCATGGTGGTGCATGCCTGTCATCCTGACACTGGGGAGGCTGAAGCGTGAGGATTGCTGCGTGTTCAAGATTAGCCTGGACTATGGGGTGAGACCCTGTCTCAAAAACAAAAATAACAAATAAAGCCTAGGATTAGGTAAGGTGGTAAAGCAGAAGAATGAATATAAATGGAAGAAAGATGTCAAGGACATGGAGAAGATAAAGAACTGGAAAGGAAAACCGGCAAAGGATAGCCCAACAGAAGGAAGAGAGCAAGTTAGTGCCATGCCTTGAAAAGGTCTGTGTGCAGGACAAGGGGTGCTCGGCTAGGTGCAGGATGAAAGTCACTGGTCATCTGGAAAGGAGATCTGAAGGGAGGTGGGAACGAAAGCTCCACTCGATTGGGTTCTAGAGAGATTGTAGGTGAATAACTTTTGTAGTGATTTTATCTTAAAGGAGAAAAATTTGGTGATAGTTTGAGGTGTAAATTGGGTCAAGAGAGTTGCTGAGATGGAAAAATTGTGCCTGTGTTTCTTCTATGCCAGAAAGACCTAGTGGGAAGGGCACAGGGGATGCAGGACAGAATCGCTGCAGTAGTGTCCCTGTGTGCCCAGGGAGCAGTGAGCCCCGCTAGGAGGGATAGTTTGTGAATGAACAGTCACAGGAGGGAAGCTGTGCCCTGGATTCAAATCAAATAAGAACATGAAGGTGTGATGGAGGCTGAGGAGATTTCACATGTCTGTCTTTTAAGCTTGTGAGCTTGTGAACAAGGAAGCAGAGCCACCCCTAAGGATGAGATGGACGAGGAGGTTAGAGGAGAAGGAGGTGTCCGGAAAGTCACTGGAGAGGACGCGCTAGAGGAGACTGCCAGGTGGTGTTAAGTGCCCTGAGGATGAGAGACCGTGAACTGAAATTGCAGTCAGTGGCATGGCTTGTGTGGTGCAGGGTATGGGTTGGGGTGGGGGGACACGGAGGTAACCTTACAGCCCCTCCAGCACCTACCCTGGGTTAAGAGGTGGCTGTTGCTTTGTCTTTCTTGTCTGGTTAGGACAGAGGTGCCACAAGCACAGTGTTTGCAGTTAGCTATGATGGTAGAACAGGAAAGGTGAGGAAAATTAGTGTGAGGAGCCCAGGTGGAGGCCAGGAGCAGTGTCGCAGTCTGGAAGAGTCCTGGTCCTGGAGTAGGTCATCAGCTCTGATGCCCTTGGGCCTTGATTACTTTATTTCCGTGCCTTCTCGGGTTGCTCCTGTACCTCCACACCTCTTCATACCTAGTTGTTTTGTTCATGGAATCGAGGCCCCTTTGCTACTTTCTCACAGTGTTCCTTTTGTGTACTTCCAGGTTTGTGGTCCTCAGGCATCCAGGATGCGGGTGTAAATGGACAGTGCGGCGACATTCTCACCAATAAACGTTTCATGCTGGACATGCTGTATGCCCATAACAGAAAGTCTGCAGATGTGGAGGAGAAGGATGAGGACGAGATGGGTAGGACTGAGCAGGCTGCAGAGGCGGTGGCCAGCCTTGCCACTAGGATATCCACTCTGCAGGCCAACTCTCAGGCCCCGGAGGAGAGTGTTAAGAGGGTAGACGTCAGCTGTCTGGACAACCGGGGCAGCGTGAAAGCGTTTGCTGAGAAATTCAACAACAGGGACCTAGGGAGGGCTTCCGTGTCCCCTGATGTTGAGTCCTTTGACAAGGTCCCTGAGACAGCACCTGCACCACTGAAGACTGAGTCTGATTACATCTGGGACCAGCTCATGGCTAATCCTAGGGAGCTCAGAATCCAAGACATGGATTTCACCGATCTGGGGGAGGAGGATGACATTGATGTCCTGGATGTGGATCTGGGCCACAGGGAGGCCCCGGGGCCACCTCCCCCACCCCCACCCACCTTTCTGGGTTTGCCACCCCCACCCCCTCCACCTCTGCTGGACAGTGTACCTCCCCCTCCAGTCCCCGGTAATTTATTGGCTCCTCCTCCTCCAGCATTCAGTGCTCCTCAGGGCTTAGGGTGGTCCCAGGTACCCAGGGGTCAGCCCACATTCACTAAGAAAAAGAAGACAATTCGTCTGTTCTGGAATGAAGTCCGGCCCTTCGAATGGCCCTGTAAGAACAACCGCCGTTGCAGAGAATTCTTGTGGTCGAAACTGGAACCCATTACCGTGGACACTTCCAGACTGGAGCACCTGTTTGAGTCCAAATCCAAGGAGCTGTCTGTCACAAAGGTATTGCTGGGCTCTTGCTGTGCTTCTGATTTACAGTAGGGTGGAGCCAAAAAAGATGTATTTTCTATTCAATAATCCTCTTTGTGTTGCATTAGCTCTTAGGTAAAAAGTCCATTGGTATAAAAATGTCACCTTTAGGACAGTGTTTCTGTGTGCCATGCTAGCAGCTTTTAAAGAATCAGATGATGCTGAGTGAAAAAACAGAAAGGTTAGCTACTGGGGGCTGACACAGCCCAATAGCAAATATGGGTGCTAAGTAGAGAAGAGTGGACTTGCTGCTCTACCAAACTCAGGGGAGATATACATATATATTATATATTATATATATTATGCAATATATATAATATATATATTATATTATATATATTATGCAATATATATAATATATATTATATATTATGCAATATATATAATATATATAATATAATATGTATTATATATGCAATATATTATATATATATTAAATTCTACCATTAGGGATTATGGTTAGTAGTAATGCTTTGAATTTCAGCTGTAGCTACTTGATGCTGCAGCAAAAACACAAGTTCAAATGACATTTCATTGGATAATCACCTGAGCTATGATACTGCCACTGTGTAGGTATTTCCTAATAGCTACATATTTAGTTAATACTGCATATGCATTGAAGTCTTTATTTTTTATAAATGTTTAAGAACCTGTAGACATTGCTGCTGTAGTGTTAACAGAGAGATTATATGCACTTTTATACACAGAGAATACACAAAATTATTGTGCATCACAAAGAAAGTAATGGTTAGCAAACATTGATGAAGAATCTGCAAGGTGACTGGGGATGTAGCTCAGTGGTGGTGTGCTTGTCTCACATACCCAGAGCCCCGGGTTCAATCCCCAGAAAGAGAGAGAGAGAGAGAGAGAGAGAGAGAGAGAGGGAGGGAGGGGTAAACTTCAAGATGCTGGAAGTGCATTCTTATGACTTAGTGCTTCATAAAGTCTCCTTTGCATAATCTTAGAAATGTTTTAAAGCCTTATAATCTAGAATATATTCCAATTTCATCACAGAGATAAGACCATCTTTTCAGGAATGTGAGATAGTAGAAAACTACTGTAAAGCAGAATGTAACCGTGTAACATTTCATTATCATGAGGCAACTCCAGTCCCACATGTTGCCTCACTCATTAATCATCTTTTGGAGATAGTACAAAGCCACCTGACTTGGGGCCTTGGACCTAACAGTTGGACACAATTCTTTATCTAAAATTGTGCATCATTCCTGGGACAAGAGTGCCTTTCAAGTAGGGTAATCCCTATTGCTGCTGCGTAAGGAAGCTGTAGTTGGTCAGTGTCCTCTTGAAATCGATGTTGAGAATCTTAAAATACTAGCTCCTCTGTGCTAGTTAGCCCTTTACCGCCATGTCATTTTCTGCCCAGGCCCAGTGAGGACATGAATCTGAATCATTTTCAGCCTTAGATTTCCTCCAAGTCAGAATTAAATTTTTTCTTTATTTTTAAATGCAAACTTCTAAGATCTAGTATAAAAAAAATGATGTTCAGATAGCCTTGTCCTTCATTTGAAAATAGACTGACTTTCGTCATCTATGGGAACTAATTCCCAGGAAAGTGGTGCCGGGTACCCACTCTTGGTTTGCCTCTGACCTAACTTTTCTAGACTGGTACCTTGTGATACTGAGCCACCTGCATGCCCTTTTCCAGTTCTTACATTCTGCCTGGCATTTGGGAGAAAAACAACCAAGAGTGAGACAACCGTCCGGTTGCTGGGAGTTACCCACAACCTACTCTGCTGACGCTGCCTCTGACCCACTAATCAGTTGCCCAGCCTCTTCCTTCTCCAGCCCTTCTGCGCTCACTTGGCTGCCTGCAGTGCTGGTGTTCTTATTCTTGCTCATCACGCTTGGAGGTTGTCAACTCAGGTTGGAGGAGTAAAAAGAAGGAATGGCTCAGCACTTCTAACTTTCTTTTGACAAAAGAAATGACAAGATTGTGTCCTCAAGAAAACTCCAAGTAAATGGCTCACCTGCCTCCCTCTTCTTGGTTTCACTGTGGCTTATCACTGTTGACAAGATTTTGGTTTTTGGTCTCAGTATCCCAAACGTTCACGTTTACCTGGAACAGGTAGTTACCTTTTAAAATACCTTAATGGCTAGGCAATGGATAAATTTTTGCCTGATTTTGTGAAGTGAGGATATAGGGAAAAATAACATGCCATCAGCCCTCTGTGTCTATGGGTTCTGAACCTACAGAACCCAGCAACTGCAAATGGAAAATATTTTTTTAAATTGCGCTGGGCCTTGTGGTATATACTTATAATCTCAGTGCTCCGACAAGCTGAGGTGGGAGGATCACAAATTCAAGCCCACCCTGGGCGAATTAGCAACCTAGCAAGACCATGTCCAAAAAAAGTAGGGAAAAAAAGGAGGGGCTGGAAATATAGCCCAGTGTGAAGATCCTGGACTCCATCCCAATACCACAAAGCTAATTACATCTGTACTGAATGTGTATGGGCTTTTTCTTGTCATTATTCACTAAACAATACAGTTAACAATGTAGCATTTACATTATATTAGGTAAATATAGTCCAGGAATGATTTAAAATATACCAGAGGTTATGCAAAGATGTTGGCTTTTTTTCATATAAGACTGGAGCATCCAATGTTTCTATTATTGTTCAGAGGTCCTACAACCAGTCCCCCGTAGATAGTGAAGGATAACTATGTTAAAAAATTGACCTGATTGATTCCAGAGGGTCCTAAAATAAGATCCAGAATGTTATCACTTTGTGTTTTGTAATAACAAATGTGAGTAGGGATTGATTTACAAAATGGAACAAAAAGGTGAGAATGTAAATTCGGCTTAAAATACATCACATTGGTGAGGTGACTCCATTTTCTTTGTTACCAATTGAGTAATAGCCGATTTCATTTCTGTTTCTAATTATTGGCTGCGATTTTCATAAGACACAGCTGTAAACAGCCACTTCCGAATTCTGGTGCATGAGACGTTTTTCATTAGACACAATAGACTGTAACAAAAATGAAATAGACTTCACAAGGCAGCACAAAGCTAATGGAGTTGGGTTCATTTTCCACTGGAAAACTCACACCAGACTAGAGCTGTAGGCATGGCTGCCACCATGCACGTTACCCCTAGGCAGAGGTTCATGTCCAAGACTGGAGAAACTGCTAAAGGAGCGTGAACAGAACAAAGTGAGGAGCTTTAGGGTTATACTCAAAATAGCTTCAAAAACAGAATTTGCTTTTCTCTTTCAGCAGGAAATATGTAGGCTTTTAATAGCATGATGTTCACTGTGTTTTATTGAGAAAGGAAAAAAAATTTCAGCATGTTATCTTTTTCCTGAGATGTGGTGAATCGCATAGAAAATAACAAATTACCGGAGAAATAAATGTCAAGATAGAAAGCCCCTAGAGGGTCTAGGCTTGAAACAAGCCTGAAGAGTGCCAAGAAATGATCTTCTACTGCCCCGCTTCCCCAAGTCATGTCCTTGTTCTTCTTTGCCCAAGTTATCACTAGACGAAGACAGGTGTGGAGTGAAACAAGTGATCGAAAGAAGTGGGGAGGCTTAGTTTTCTTTTGGGGAACCTGATGCTGTCTTATTTTCCTGTGGTCATTAGGTTTACCATGGGGAGGGGCCACTGAATGGATCTGGAAAGATTTGTTTATTCTACAGTTTCAGAATATGTCAGCAGCTATTATATTCAGAATATAATTGTAATTTTAAGAAAATCTGGAGGTGGTGATTTAATTGGCCAGGAGTTATTTTTACAGCACTTCAAGGACTCTGAAGTGCAATCAAGGTTGTGAGTCACTAACTTATAGTGACAAATGAGGTGCGAATGTAGCCCGGCATTGCCACGCTTTCCGCCTTGATGCCCTTAACCTAGCTTCTTTTCCCAAGAAAAAATAAAAATCTCCCTACCCTATGTGAGAGCTCATGGCATAGGGAAAGTGCCATTTTACTTAACATCAACCTCAGAAAGTCTGGATTCTTTCTAGAAATTCCAAACACAACTTTTAATGTGCTTTGCCACAAGTAGTTAGTGAATTTCATGTACGTCTGCTGGTTGGGGTGGCAGGTTGAAGTGGAATGCCTGACTGTTTCACCGTTAGCTTCTGCTGTCAGATGCTCAGAGGAAAAATACAAGAATTTGGTATTTTTTCCTTTAAAATGTTCTAGCCTACTCTATACAAGCCTATTCTAGCAAGAAATTGTATTCCTACTTTTCAGCTTTCACTTAAGACTTGGGTTTTGCTTGTTTGTTGTTTTCTGTTTTGTGTTCTGCCTTACTGCTTCATTTGGTGTGTATCTTACCATCTCTCTTGTTGCAGAACTTCAGGAAAATTCCTAACTGCCTTTTCTTTGTATCATCTGTTTCACTCCCTTCCTGTGACTCTTAGTTTCTCAGGGGGCAGTTCTGAAAATATCCTGTGGCGTCACTCTTTTGGCAGTGAGTGGGGTAGTCAGGAGGAGGAATTTACCACTTGTAGAACGTCTGCCTCTCTGAGCCGGACTCAGAGTTTCTGGCAGATGCCGAGAAGTGTGTGCAGAGGTTGCTGACTTCTCAAACTTCGTAGTATGCTCCAAGACTCGGAATTCTTCAAATTGTGTTCCTAACCTAACTTACATCTTCAATCATAGCATCTGCTGAGGTGATAAGGTCTATGTGTTGAACGTTCATTTTAAAATACTGCATCCCCTACTCTTAGCAACATTATGTAAAACTTCAGCAGTGTCATTGTGTCAGTGTGTCGTTAAGCTGAATAACTAGTGTGTACTATGTATATTTGCCTCTCCACCTTTTCCTAATTACCGCCTGAATCCTCGGCCCTCCCTTTTCCAAAGCTAACTGACTCTGAGAGGAAGTTAAGGTCTTGTTTTTCTAGGGTGTCGACTGACATCGGGTTGTTTTCACTTATATGAGGTGTTCACCCTCCTTCAGTAAACAATCAAATCTGAGTCCTTCTTTGCAGATTCTGAACTACTTGTTCTTGGAGGCCGTGATTTGTCCTCCTCCAAGACCCACCTTGTACGTCTCTGCTCTCTAGGGCATTTTGTTAGCCAACTCTGCACTGAGGATTAGTGTCACACCAACGCTGTAGGTGGACTTGTTCCTCTGAATTGCCTAACTCTAGCTGAACCTAAATGTGCAGCTTGGCTGTTGGAGAGAATATTCCTGTTATTCTCTGTGTGACTCTCCACCTCTTGGATATGCTGAGCTGTCAGGGTCCTATCTCTAAAAGTTGCCAGCTCTTAAGAGTAGACCTCTAGCCCAAAGGCACCTCTATGTGAATTTGTGCTATAGAGAAAAGTTGCAACCTTTCCCTTAAGTCTTTCTACTTAGCAGTTACTATTTATGGTGAGTCCCTCCTATCTGCTTTACAGAAGTCCTATAACTTTGTTGGGCCTAGGTGCTGTGTGCTGGAAACTTTGCCCTAGAAGAGCTTACCTCTGTCTTTCCAGAAACTGGACCCTCACTCCTCGGGTGTCATACAGGATAGGAATTGAGTTGCCTTACTGACCTCTTGCCTGTTACTTCTAAGTGTTGCTCACTTAGACTTATGAAGAATACCCTCTTTTACCCATCTTGGCTGTTTGCACCCTCCCCCATCTCCCTGCAGTACCCTTGGCTAAGAAACTAAACGAACAAGATCCCTACATGGCATTCAAGCCTGAAGAATTTCTCTGGCAGGGAGGGCCTACTCTGGGCATTTTGGAGGGGCCTTGTTTGGTACAGCCTGGATGGAGGAGCCCTGTTGTAGAGTTCAGCTTGGCTAGACCTTCTGAAACAGAGTCTGACTTCTTCCCAGGGTCCCCCTTCCTGCTTTCAAAGGTAAATTTCCCTCCTTTCATGAACATTTCCAGACTTCAGTGGGAAAGCCGCAATTCAGAGGTAGCCCTGCGGTGATCCCCACCTCCCCCCACCCCAACCACCATTATGTTGATCCACCCCATTCCTGATTTCTCTTTCAGCCATCTCCCTAGTCTAGTCACCTATGCCTGGAGCCTGCGTCCAGAGGTGTCTCCTAAACATCCCTTCCTCCCGGAGAGTTCCTATAACTATTGAGGAAGAGGGCAAAAGTTTGACCGATTGATCTTTTATCAAGGAATTGAGACAGGAATCCTAACTTCCTGTCATCCCAGTGCTGACCAATGGTGTCAGGGCTCCTTGCCCTCCACTGGTGTGCCTTTTTGGTTAGTCCTCATGCAAATGTTCTCATTTGAGGACGAGGCACATTGAAAGGCACTCAGGAAATGTGTTTTGGGAAAGAGGATAGTAAAAAAAAGGCAATAAATTACAAGTAAATACAGAAAAAGTACAGCCAATCAGAAAGAGACTATTAGATGACTGAGCTGCTCCTGCCTCTACTCAGGCTTTGGGGTCCTGGACTATCACTTGAGAATGTCTCTCAGGACTGTAGTCAGTGGGAATAGAGATACCACTATGGGGTGTGGCGTACCCCAGTTGTGTCCTGTGACCATTCCCGCACACAACAACGTTCCTGTTTCCTCCCACCCCCGTCTTTTCTAAGAGAAGATTGCAGTCATCCTTCCGAGAACAGTGTCTACTTGCCATATTGGCTTTTTTAAACTTAAATTTTGGAGGGAGGGTCTCATATTAGAAATTGTGCCTTCATACTAGATTTTGAAGCATTAATTTTTGTTGGAATGCCGTGGTCAATGGTGTAAGAGCTTTTTGTTTACATATCATTCTGTTTTGCACTCTCATTCCAGCTATTCCAGTATCTGAGCTATACATTTTGTCAATTTTCTAATAAGCTTTAATAGCGGATGAGGCAGATATTATGTATGACTCTACTTCTTAAGATTATTGTTGCTGACTTTTAAAAATTAAACTTTAGATTTCATAAGCAAATTTTAATAGAATCTTGATAGAATTATACATATGAGATGATTGTGTATATATGTACATGCATGTGTATTAAACAGGAGAGTTCTAAAATAATTACATAATTAAGACTTCCTACATGATGTTTCTTATTGTCCAAGTTATTTTCATCATTTTGGAAAAAAGTCATAATTTTCCTTAAATTGGCCCTCTTCTGTATTGATATTTCAAGATATTTTGAATCAGGACATGTTTCTAGTGTCTGGTCTCCTATCAAAGGCAACACAAAACTTTCTGATTTCCTGCCTAGAAATCACCTTACCTTGTCTCTCTTTCACAACCCTGGTTCCACCTAATTCCCATCATATCTCATCTCCTCCTTACAGATACTTTCGAAGAGATATTTATTATATTTTCTGATCTTCTTCATGGGACTACTCTATCTTCCCTGACACCTGCTTTGTGACCCCTTCCTACCGTTGACCAGTTTCCTAAGTGTTCTTGTTTGTTTGTTTCAATCATGGGGATTGAATTTAGAGCCCTTGCAGAGAGCTACATAGTCATTTTTATTTTCTTATCATGAGATAAGATCTCACTAAATTGCCAGATTGCCCAGGCAGAGTTGAAAATTATAATCTTTGGTCTCCCAGAGTTCTGAGATGATGGCATATGCCACCTACACAGGTCCCAATTCCTAATTGTATGTACCATGGACCGTCATTGTGGCTTTTAATTAAAGAAATGCAGTAAGGAAAAGGGTGGCTGAGAAAGAGTTTTGCCAAGCAGAGGGTTGATCAGTTGGGGAATGGGAGTGGGAGAGCCTGGAAGCCGGAGGCCAGTGGTGGGTACTTTGAGAGACTGGGTGCTGAGGAATCAGGCTCTGGAGGGAGGTGGTAGAAATGGAGGAGGAGGTGGAGAGGCATGAGACTTTAGGCAAGAAGGATGGACAGTAGTTGCACCGTCACGAGACCATACGGAAGCCTTGTTGTGATCTGGGTTGTTGATACAGAGCTGATGACTGCCCATCCTTGGAAGTGGACTTGTGCTTTGACTTGTTTTTATGGATGCAGGCTGGGTTATTGAGGGAGAGAAGGAGGGGGCTGTACAGCCCCCATGAACCACTACCTCATTTTAGGCAGAACTGACTGAAAGACACTTGAGTGTTGAATAGTATCAGATGAAGGTCAATTTTAATGATCAAGAATGACACTTAAGGGGCTGGAAGAATGTCACAGTGCTTAAAGCCCTTGCCTAGCAAATGTAAGGCCCTGAGTTCAATTCCCCAGCACCACATAAGTTGGGCATAGTGGTGCACACCTGTAATCCCAGCACTCGGGGGGCTGAGGCAGGAATATTGCCATGACTCCAAGGCTAGTCTGGACTACATAGTGAGTTCAGGACCAACCTGAGCTACAGAGTGAGACTTAATGAGGAACTGAGTTAAGCTTAATGAGGATGGGATGCGTGACCTGAGAGATACAGAGTCATCACTCAGGTCTGTGCATCTTGTTTGCTGCACTTGATTGCAGACTGCCTGGAAGAGGCTGAAATATGAGTGGTGCTTCTCAAAAGCTGTAGCTGATGTTTTCGCAGAGCTGGGTCTTTTTCTTATCTGCGCGTGTGCTCCAGCTGCATAGCTTGGCTTGTGTCGGCACCTCTGCAGGGTTCTAGAGCTGCAGGGACTGATGGGTGAAAGGCTGAGAGCTAATGATTCCCAGAGTCCTGGCTGCCGTGACTTATGCTCACAGGATGCCTGCAGCTGTACCTCTGGGCCTCGTGTGCACATTCTCGGCAGGAAGAAGGGCAAGGGCAAGTGGCCGGTCCCTTTTCAGTCAGGAAAACAAAAGCCCTAAGTCCAATCCCAGTGCTAAATGCAAAGGGTTTAGAGATACAATTTTTTAAACTGACACAGTACTGGCCTACAGTAACGGGGTCCTGCTGCGGTGAAGGAAGAGAGAATGAGCAAGGATCGGTGCCTTGCTAAGCACGGAGACGCAGGCACGTGGCACTGCAGGGCTGGCGCTGCAGCTTCTCACATCCCGCCTCATTGCCTGTGTTCAGCATTCTGTCAGACCTTTCTCATTCCTTCCTAGTACTCTGCGCAAAGCACACTGTTTTAAATTAGGTTTAAAAGTCAAATTGATAAATTTAGGGACTGATAAGTTCATTTAATTAAATATAATAGAAGAGAAAGCCTGTCCTGCAGAGTAAGGATGCATATATGCCACGTGTCCCCTGAGAGGCATTTTTCAAAGCTCATAACACACCCATAGGCATTGCCCCTCCTGGCCACCAGGCCCCGAAACAGCTGGATGCCTTCAATTGTTTTCTTCATGAAGAAATTTGAGTTTATTCCCAAAGTGCATACTTAAGGATCTAAAATAGAATTTTATAAATTGAGCTTGGAAGACTCAGGAGGGCTGCAGTAGGACTTCAGTCTGTTTCTCCTTGATGGGTCCTTGTGTCTAGTGTTGTCCCTGGCCAGCTTCTCCAGATGGCTCAGATGCTTCCAGACCCAACCAGGTTTCTGCTGCAAAAGAGTAAGAGCAGATGGTGAGTGGCAGGCAGTTGCTCTGTGGGGGCTGTCTGTGGAGGGTGGCTAGTGCCCTCTGCTGGCTCATCAGGTCTTCTGAGGTGTGGCCTCATCTAACCTCCCACAGACTCTCAACAAGCAGCCAGACGAGCTGCTGCTCCTGCTTCTCTGGGTCCCTTCTTCCTGACTCCATGCTGAACCCCACATAGTCTTGAGGCCTAGCTCACAGTCAGCTCTTGTGGGCCCTGATCCACTCCATTGCTGGGTGAGCTACAGCTGCCCTGTGGTGAAACCCCTTACGCAGTACACACCCCCGCCTCGCCCTGCTGAGTGAGGGACAGCCGTTCTTACTTATTCGTCTTTATCATCTGGGTGTGAATCAAAATAGCCCAGCTGTGCTCACCCCCAGGGAACCATGGGCACCAGCAGGAAGCTGCTGAATCAGGCCCCCTCACACTGGTCACCAACCTCCTGCCCTTCGCTTCCTGAGAGCTGGAAAGGAACGCAAGGGGCCGGAGTGTTGTGGTTATAGCTCTTGGTGCTGACAAGGGTTGGCTTAGTGCTTTATATGCTGTCTTTAGTAGAACTGTCATAATGAACTACCGTAGGTTTGGTGACTTAAACAACAAAAATTTCTTAATATTCTAGAGTCTGGACATTTTAGGATCAAGGGACTGGCCAGTATGGCTTCTTGTAGGAGCTTTCTTCCCATCTTTCAGATGGCCACTTTCTTGCTGTATGGTAGAGAGACACCACTGGCTCTCTGGTTTCTAAGGACCATAATCCCATCAGGAGGAGTACACTGTTGTGACCTCACCCGAACCTCCATACTTCTAAAGCCTTTGACCTTGGAAGTTAGAGCTTGAGCACAAGAATATTGGGGAAATATAGCCATTCCGTCAATAATATACACTTACTGAGTTCCAGCCACATGATAGCTCTGGTCAGCCACAGTGATTCGGGAGACCTAGGGCTTGCCTCTGAGTTGGATCCAAGCCAGCAAGTAAGCCACATGCTCAATGGCTCAATGAAGATGCAAGGGCATCTTTTGTTCCCAGCTCTTTCCTTGATCTGGATACCTGCCTGTGCCTCATTCCTCTCTATTAGCACTGGGGATATGGTGGGTAGATATCTCTGTGTGTCAGGAGAAGTGGAAATGCTCTGGTCTGAAGGGCACTTAGATCATGTGAGTTGTGGGGAGAGCCTGAGATGATGCAGCCCTGGTTTTGGAGAGGCTGACGAGCTGGCCACGTTGAACTCTTCCTGTCAGACCTATCTTCTCAGCGTGTGTCCTGACTTCTCTAGGGATGCACATTATCTTTGAGGACTGGCCCAGGCATGTTCTGATACCTTGCAGCAATAGAAAGAAAACTCTGAAAGGCTTTAGTTTTATTTCCACTGCTTCTGTGGAAAACAAGGTTTCTTTTCTTTTTTTTCCTTGCAAAATGTGACATTTTTCCCAATTGAAGGAAAATCAATTTTATTTTGTAATATGTCTGACTCGTGAAGTTCCACTGCTGACCCGGACTTGGCAGCTACTCAGAGCTTAGTCCTTGATCCCTTTCTTTGGAGCTGAGCAGCAGCCAGTCCTTCTCTGTGCTGAACTGGGGCCATTTGTTCTCATATTTAAATAAGGGATGAGTTTGCTTTTAATATCGAGACACAGAAAAGGCATACGATAATGCATTAATCTTTGATTTTCCTTGTTTTATCACCAAGAAAACTGCTGCAGATGGAAAAAGGCAGGAGATCATCGTTCTAGATTCCAAGAGAAGCAATGCCATCAACATTGGTCTGACAGTGCTGCCTCCTCCAAGAACGATTAAGATAGCCATTTTGAATTTTGATGAATATGCCCTAAACAAAGAAGGAATCGAGGTAAGAGAACTCTATGGAACATTGTTTATGTTCTGTAGTACATAATGCATAAGAAGTATGTCATGTATATCCAACATGATTTTCTTCATAGGGTGGCATGCCATTTTTCTGTTCTCAACCCAGCTCTGAATAATACTGGTCATCCTTACATTTTTATTCTAGGAGAGGCAAGCCTCCCTTTCCCCATTAAGTTCAGTGTTTCTCACTCCTTGGCTCAACTATGATTGTCCCCTGACCACACTCTGCCTACCTCAAATGGAAAAAGATCATCATCACAGCCTTCTTACATTTCATGTCATTTCACATCAAATGTTTAGCAAATACTTTAAGTTTTTAATACATATTCACATGAATGAAAAGGACTGTTTGGGCACTTATTGGGGTATGTAGGGAAGTGCTTAGTTTGATAATTTGGAGAATCAAACCAACTGAGGCTAAACCACTTGTTGATCCTAAAAGTGTCAAAGTAAAGAGAGGTTGGACGACATGGTTGTGACTACAGCAGTTGGGTGGCCCATATATGCCATGGTTCACCTCTACACCAGGGTTCAGATTCTTCCCCTGGTCATAGAGTAGCTTGCCATTTTGGTGCCAGTTTGTAGGAGGTGAAATCTCTTTTCTAGTAATGGAAAAAAGAGTTAGTAGAACTAAGGGCCAGCCCACAGATTTGTATAGACAGACGATATGACCTGAGAGCCCAGTGGGTCAGAGTGAGGAATCTGGGGATACTTCTTTGTGACATTGAGTGACATGCAACTCATTCTTCTATTGATAAGGAGCTCCAAACTTCTTTAAAATAAGGTTGATTCATGAGCCTTCTTTGAAAGACTTTCACATGGAGGGAACAAGTGAGGCTGGACTCTAGAGAGAGAAAGCAAGCCTTTGTCTAAAAAGTCAGAAAGGAGGATGGGCTTTGACCATAGTGTCATACTTGCCCAGAACCGTGGGTATAGAGAGAGTCATAGGTTCAGAGCTTATACAAAAGTTGAAGGCCAGCAGGAAGCATTCTCAGGGAAAGCCATTCCTAGAGCCTGTACTGGGTTGAACAATAATTACCCCAAAATCTTGCCCACCCAGGGTATGAGCTCACTTGGAAATAGTACCTTCTGGGTGTAATCAAGTTTAGGTAGGGTCACACTGGATTAGGATGAACTCTGAAATTTGACAGACAGTGTCCTTAGAAGAAGAAGGTTTGGATACAGACACCAATAGGAGGATATCATGTGCTAATAGACAATACACAAGACGACACATAGGACATAAGGCTCTGTGACGACAGGTGCAGAAGTGAGAGTGAAGTATGTACAAGCTATAGAATAGCAGCAAAGAACGAATGGTAAATAAATAAACAAAGCAAGGAACAGTTTCCCTTAAAGGCTTCAGACTGAGAGCATAGCTCTGCTAAGTCCTTGATTTTGAACTTCTAGCTTTGATAATTTGAATAAATTTATACTGCTGTAAGCCACCAAGTTTGTGGTATACTAAGTACTGACAGGGTAGCCCTGCAATCCCGTACATGGCTCAGTCAGCTCTACACTGAGAAACCCACATACTACCCTGGTTCAGGAACAAGTACAGGGAAAGGCCTGTCACTGCTGGCTGGAGAGTCATGTGGGCAGTGTATCCATGTGAGCACATGGCAGTGCGGGACAGCAGGTAGAGAGGAAGAAACTGCGTGACGGCCGGCGGACGCAGACACGGAGGCAGTTGTCTAGCCATGAGAAGGGGCAGGCCGGGTCATCATGTGAAGCGTGCTCCCTCTGTGCTCCTTCAGATCATCTCGGGAGAAGGGCAGTGCTTGAACCAAATGCAGGTCTTCATCAAGGAAAAAGAAGATGTGGGTTCACTGTACTTTCAGGCCATCTGTTTACTTAGCAAGATGCTTTAAAGATTTGAAAAGCTCGGATTCACATGTAAGGAGGCTTCAAATACAGTCAAGGCAAGCCTGATTACTGGGAAAAAAAAAACAGACAGCTTCTCCTTTCAAAAATATGTCTACTCCTTGTCAGAAGTCCTGAAAGTCCATCAGGAGAGAATGATTTTTTTTTTTTTTCACTCTGTAGCCCAGGCTGGCCCTGAACTCAAGGCAATCCTACTGCCTCAGCCTCCCAAGTGCTGAGATTACAGGTGTTCACCATCACATTCAGCTTTGTGTGGTGCTGGGTAATTGAACTCAGGGCCTTGCACTTGCAAAGCAAGTGCTTTAACTGCTGTGCCATTCCTCCAACCTAAGAATAATTCTTTTGAGTTCTACCTTTGTTCATTCCTGAAATGTAGCTCTCCCTGGTCCTGGGTGAGGAAAGTTTAGATACAATAGACTACTTAGATTTTTAGAACTGGGTATTTCTTTCTCCCAGTATGACCAGTTTGGATTTGAGCACGTTTTGGATCCAGGAAGGAATTCTGATAATAGCAATATCGCCCACAGCACTGCAGCCGACCTCTGCAGGTTTCTTACTGGAATCTGGGCATCAGCTAAATGCTCCCCGTGGATTCTCCTCAAAACTCGTGAGATAAAGAAGAAGCTTACGCTTTCTTTCTTAAGGGTGAAGAAAGTCCCAACGTTAGTCTCCCAGACCCCAACGAAGTCCAGCAGCTTAGCACTCAAGAAGCTGAGACCATAGTGCCAGCCTTGAGAATGGCTGCCCTATAAATGGCACTTGACCTGCACCATGTTCCACAAAAAAAAAATGAAAAACCTGAAAAGGGGAGGGAGAAGCATTCAGGAAGCAGTGCACCTTACAGTGCTGCCTGTGGCTCCCCCCAGTCCAAACCTGCACCGGAGAAGTTGACCTAGGGAACAATTTGAAATGACTCAGCCACAGGAAATTTTGATGAACTCTTAGCAAGATTCTTTTCATGTCCTGAATCCTCAGCAAACTCATGTTTAGTCACAATTGCCCTTGGAATGATGCCTTTATCTAAAGTTTTTCTTTCAAAGTGGGGTTTCTCAAGGTAAATACTGTGGCCATTGTGGGTGGAGCAGTCTGTTGTGGAGCTGTCTTATTGCAGGATGCCCAGCAGCATCCCTGGCCTCTACCCACTGGATGTCACCAGCCCCTGCCCCTACCCTCTCCTACCTACAGCCTGAAATGTCTTCAGATGGTAAACCTCTCCTGGGAGCAAAATCGCAAAGGTTGGGAATTTGATAGATGGCTTTCTGTGTGAATCCAAAGGCTGTGTAGATCTCTCTGCAGTTCTCAGTCATGGCGGAGAATATGCCAGTGGAAACAGCTCTCTTTGGAGAATGTGGAAACCAGGACTTTGTTACCGTCTATGATTTCTGGCCATTGATTTCAGGGACCTGAAAGCCATAGACAGTCTGTATCTATGTGCTGGGAAGTACCCAGAACAGTTGCTGTCGAAGAGGTAAATCTAGCCTGAAAGGGAATGGCAAGTTGTGAACTTACAGATCTTTGCTAATAAGATCTCCTTTAGTGGAGTCGTCTGCTTCAAGAATACATGTGTTGAGGCTGGCACCATGGCTTAATGGGGCCATTTAAAAGCTCTGCGTACTTAAACATAATTAGGAAATATTAAATAATTATATCCTGTAGTTTTACCTAGCAACCAGTGGCATATATCTGGGATTGTCATAAAAACCCAAGGGAGTAGTTTATTATGGAAATAATTATTAAGAAATATATTACACTTTAGAGTATTACTCAGGGCCATTTCTGAAAAACATGCGTGATTATTTCCCTAAGTAAAATATCAAATTATCACAAATGGAAGAATTTTTTTTCTTCCTTCTTCGATAATTTTTAGAGTCTGCATCTATTCAGAAGGTAGCAAAATCAAATTATCCCAAATGACATTTCACTTGACTCATTTTGACTACCTTGTCTCCTTGCATTCAGGAAACAGAACTTTGCTTTAGTCATAAGGGCGAAACTACAGCAACTGTCTCAGTAGCTCTGTGTTCTGTTGTAGCATGCCTGCCTGCAGGTGCCCAAGTGCTGGACACACAGAGATGAGCCTGCCCTCAGACAGTCATGTTGGCTTGGCAGGGCAGCGAGGCGGGGTCCTCTGATGATTGGACGCATCTGTGCTGCTGCTTTGACTTGCCATCACCTCCTCCTGAACTGTGAAACTGTAGCAGGAGGAGGAGGGGCAGCCCACATTGTTCTCTCCCTAGTCTTGGTAGCTCCCACCTAGCCTGATCTCTGCATTTGATACACTAGTTTTTACCCCAGAGGGACATTCTGGATAGTTATAAAAATGAAAGCAGGTACTATCAACATTTTTAGATTTTTTTTTAAGTTACTACCTGAAAACAGGTACACAACTATAATACCATTTTCTCATGAAAACATGCAATTACCATAAAACCCAGGTCCAGACCTAAGTCCTCCAATTTTCAGCTCTTGATGTCAATTTTTTTGCTGTGGATTCTTACCCAAAGCTGTAGCTGGGTTCTATTCAAAATCACAAAGCAAAACAATTGTTGTCTTCTGTGCAGGCAAGGGAGTTGGTGAAGCCTAACATAAGAGGGTAGTTTTTGCATTTTTCTCTGAAATATGGCTTTTAGACATGAAAGGAGCAGTATTAAAAGTATGTAGGGAGGAAGCTAAAAACAGTCTGAGATTATCTTGTTTTGTTCTTTGTTTGACATTTGTTTTTCTGTGAACCTGATTGGTGGTCGTAGAGTCATCAATAAACCTACTGACGTGGTAGAAGGAAGAGTCAGCTGAAGATACTGCCTTGTGCTCATGCTTTATCATTTGCTCATGAGGGAAGGAGCCATCAGCTCACAGGAGGTGGCTTTGACCTGATGTTCCACTGGCTTTATGGCTATTTTTATTGTCAGTGATGTGTAAAAAAAAAAAAAATCAGATAAAATAAACTGGCGTATGGCAACCTCATAAATCTTCAGTAGTGAACAAATGGTTTAAATTAGTCAGAGAAGTGAGAAAACAGAAGTAAAGAGGTTTGATTACTTTCTCAAAGGAACCAAGCAACAAAAATCATTTCAGGGAAATCCTTTCTGAAGGTTATAAAAGGTGTTGGCAAGTTTTTGTTTTGGAATTTTTCTCATGCCTAAAATAATTAAAACACTCAGAAAATTAAAATACAAATTTTAGTTTTTATTTTGAAAACTAGTTAAGTCCAAATCATGGATGTTTTCAAAGAAGGGCTAATTATTTGAATTGCTCTGATTATTTTTAATACCATCTGTGTGGATAGCAGGGTTTGAGCCAGGCCATGGCAAGTGAGAAGCTCCGTGGCTAACCCTCTATCTGGGTACTCACGTTCTACTCACATAGCTTAAGGGGCACGTTGTGGAAAGCATGTTGGAAGGGGACTTACCTGAGTGCTCACCAGGTATCATTACCGTCTACACCCTTACACTGGCTGCAGCACAAAATACACATCTTCAGTATGGTTATTTATCACAGGCTTCTGATAAACAGGATGCAACCCTGCCTGTTAACACTTGCAAACTGATGATTACCTCTGTCCCCCCATATACACCTGGTGCACGTTTGCATAAACATCTACATATTGATGATTACTGAGAGTGTCAACTATCCAGTTTATTTTGTTACTTTTTAAAATGTGGAGCTAATGTAGACTTGATATTTTTGGTAGACAGTTCTGTGAGTTTTAAAATATGTTTAAATTGTGTACTTAACACTGCAATCAAATTTTAAGATAATCCTATCTCCCCATAAAGCTCTTGTGTTGCCCTGTTGTAGGTGACCCCCATCCCTGCCCCTAGCAGCCACTAACTCATTGCTTGTCACTACGGTTGAGTGTTTTGGAGAATGTCGTGTGAATGTGGTCATGCAGTGTGTAACCTTTCTGGCGTCTTCCAGTCAGTACGGTGCCTTTGACACTCACCCAAGTCAGTCTAGGTACCTATAGTTTTTCTTTTCTTTTCAATGGTGATACTGTTACATTGTAGGCATGTGCCACCCGTTGTCTATCTATTCATCTTCTGAAGAGTATTTAACTCAATCCAAATTAGGGCAGTTATAAACAAAGCTGTTTACAAATATTTCCATCTTAACTTTCAAATTTCTATTATTTCTCTCTTATTTCTCTTCCTCTCATTTTCTTTGTTAGACTGTCCTTTATATGTCAGACCAAAAAACTTGGAGCAAGTTTTTAAAATTATTTTTGTTATGACACTTTAATACCTGAATGTGATTTCTATAAAATAGAATTTTTCTACTACTTAATTGAAAATACTTAACGTGAATTTGAAAACACCGAAGGAGTAGGTTGCAACACTAAGAAAGTATATATAATCCTGTCTTTCCAGAAAATTCTAACAATGATTCCCACAGAAGAGGAGAAACAGAAGATCCAGGAAGCTCAGTTGGCCAACCCGGAAGTGCCCTTGGGCAGCGCAGAGCAGTTCCTCCTCACATTGTCATCTATCAGTGAGCTCTCAGCTCGGCTCCACCTCTGGGCTTTCAAAATGGATTATGAAACCACAGAAAAGGTAAGCACTTCTAACAAAGGCTCACAGTCCTGTGCCTCCAAGTGTGAGGAAGCCACTTTTTAAAATTAGTGACTATTAAGGTACAAAGTATCATACTTGGCACAGAAGTGACAGGATGAGTTGATAAGGACATTGTTGCGTCTAAGTGATCAGCAGGCTGCCAGTAAGAGATAATTCTAAAGTATCTTCCTGGCATCAGACAGATACAGATAATTGATTTTGGGCATCAGGTGAATGATTTTTTTTAAATTCAGACCTTTATTTTCTTTATAAAAATTTTGGAAAACGCAGTAAGGCACAATATAAAAAAATTTCCTGTCATTCTTCTACCTGATGATGATTAGGGTGTCATTAACTGTGACATTTAGCAAATTCTTGAGTATCTTTGGGAGTGTATTCTATGTAGAAAGTTGAAGATGAAGCAGATTGAAAGGGGAGCAGAAGGAAAGAAACATTAACAGACACAGGAACTCCTCTTGGGTAGGAAGTGGGAGATTCAGGCATTCTCCCTGGACTAGGGCACTGGGAATATTTTTACAGACTGAATAGCACCCAATTGAGAAGCAAAGGAAGAGGGAGACAGTAAACTTCAGGGAAGTTTAGTTAAGAGGACACACCTGGAGAGACAGATTCAGAAGCCCAAGTGGTAAGACTGTATGGGTCTTCGTCCTTGGCAAAGAAAGTAGCCAGTTCCTATACTGAGGGCCAACTAGCTGGTGGGGAACTTGGGTAGGCTTCAGAATAAACTCTGGGTTGGGAATCCCCAACCTAAAAGTCTGAAATCCAACTGCTTTAAAATTCAAAAACTTTTTGAGTACCAACACAGTACCTCAGTGGAAAACTCCACACCTGAACTTGTGGGACAGATCACAGTCAAGTCAGTATTATATAAAATTATCAAGCTGTGTTTGAAAGATATAAATGAAATAAATATTTTTATCTTTAGAGTTGGGTCCTACTCCTAAGGTACCTCATTATGTATAAGCAAATATTTCAGTATCCTCAAAAAATCCTACAAAATCTGAAATACATTTGGTTCCAAGCCTTTGAGATCAGGGTTCTCAACCTGTACTGTATTTGAGTTCACTGGGGAATCAAGCAGTGTTGAAGACACTTACGAGTGACTGGTATACCACAGTAGTATAACCAGTCAGCACACTTAGGTGACTGTCTTACAAAATGAAGTGATATCATGGAGGAAACAGATACCTGAGCCAGCTGAGTTGGACACTGGCAGGGCCAGCCTGGCAGAAATGAAACTGCTGAAGAGTGACGCTGAACCTTCCCTTCCTTGGGATACAGGTGAGGGGAGGCCTTGGAGGAAATGGGGTGAGGGCCACAGTGAAGAGGGAAGAGGAAACTACAGTGCAGGCTAGAGATCTGAGGAGGCGGGAGTAAGAAGAACAGAGGCCAGGCCATCCGGTGAGAAACCCTGTCCAACCCGGAGTGCCTAGAGGGGAAGGGAAGAGGCTGGGCTGGTCCAGGAAAAGTGAAGCCACATTTTCCAGAGCCTAGAAGAAAGAAAAGCAAAGAACTGTGTTCTAGATGTTGGGAGCAGCCAGGGGAGGAGGATGTAGTCACAGTCGGGTCAGAGGGAGAGGAGCCGTGAGCTGAGGGCCCTGCTCCAACTTGATGGACAGGGACATGGAAGACAGCATTTGGAACCTACTATGAATTCTCTTTAGCCTATACTGTGGAGTCTTTGGTGATGGAACTCTCTCTCTGCCACCTTTTGTCATATTTTTGTCATACTAAAAGTAAGTGCCTATCATGTGTGATTGCCCTATGCCCGGAAAAACTCTGTATTATATAAAAATTAAAAAGCAAAAATGTATATTCTCTCTCCTCTCTCTCTCTCTCTCTCTCTCTCTCTCTCTCTCTCTCTCTCTCTCTCTCTCACTGAAAGGAAGTGGCAGAACCACTTTTGGACCTGAAGGAGGGAATAGATCAGTTGGAAAACAACAAAACCCTCGGCTTTATCCTGTCTACTCTCCTGGCGATTGGGAACTTTCTAAATGGAACTAATGTGAGTCTTTCCCATCCCTTATTTTTCTGCTACTCTCTTGCCACAAAATCCCTGACCATCGTTAGCTGATGGAGCTTTTACCCTGGGCCCTGCAAAGTGCAGTAGAACATATGACTCATATTTCGTATTGCTGAAAATCTGGAAGGAATTTGCCCTTAAAATATCAAGGCCCATTTATTTGATCCTGAATGTTCCTATAAATGAGGATGCTTAGAAAAATAAGCACACTGTTTCTTATAAAGTGTGATCTCTATCAAAAGCTGACGATGAAGGAGTTTTGGTCTACTGTGTTTGGTATTGTTTCCTGAGCTTATTGCTCAAATATTTGTACCTATATACATCTGGATACTTTTTTAAAGAAGCAACTTTACTGTAGTAGTTGTTGGCTTGGCTGGCCAGGAAGCAGACGCCCATCAGGGTGAGAGCACAAAGAAGCTGTCCAGATATCGGAGACCCAGTCCCATTGCACCCTGGCTGAGGGCTAGGGCTGGGCTGGGGTGGGAAAGGGCTAGAGGCTCGCTTCTTTCCCAGTGTGACTAGTGGTCAATAAATGAGACTAGAGCATGTGGCTTGAGGAGCTTCAGTCCCAGAAAAAAACTAAATATTGGCTACTGCAGCTGTGCAGTGATTCTAACCACCTGTCTGACTGTAAAAGCCTACGTAAAACTTATTTTTCTTGTCTTTTATTTAATGTCACTAAACAGGCCAAAGCATTTGAGTTAAGCTACCTCGAGAAGGTTCCAGAAGTCAAAGACACAGTGCACAAGCAGTCGCTTCTCCACCACGTGTGCACCATGGTGGTGGAAAACTTCCCAGACAGCTCTGATTTGTACTCGGAGATCGGGGCCATCACCAGGTCAGCCAAGGTGTGTCTGCGGACATGGAAGAGAGGCCTCGCCGCAGTGGTGGAATCCTTTTCCCTCGTGTTGGATGCATGCATACTCTCTTTAATAAGATGTTCCGCACTGCCTACTCGCCCAGTGCTAGAGTTTGTGAATACGATTTGGTTCAGACCATTTCTCATGAACTTTTAAGATCTTTTCCTACCTCTGCTTCTCACTCAGGTTCTTTCCTACTGAGTTATGTCAGGCAAGCCTGCCACCACAGCCCTTACTCCTACATTCACTGCTGAGGGTGTTACTCACCAGGCTGGATTCCCCAGAATGTCACAGCTGGGCGGCCTACATTAGGTGGGAAAATGTGTCAAAACATGCCATCCAGCTCCTCTTGAAATACATAACCTTGCAGTGAAGTGTGAAACCCAGAAATATACACACCTGGCTCTACTGCCCACACTTTGGCTGTCCCTGTGATTTTACACATAGGGAACATTTTTATAAAGCTGTACACAGTATATAGCACTGACCCTCAGCCTAAGCTCTTAAAGTGAGTGTAGAGTTAATGTCTTCATGAGTATATGGTTTATTAGGTATGTGGATACGCAGTTGCTTCTAGTGCAGGAGCATCATGAAGGCTGTACGACTCCCAGCGGAATTCCAAACATATCAAAACCAAGAGAAATAAAGGTATGGAAGCATACACCTTGCTCAGTGGGAAAACACCCTTGAAGAGGACACAGGAGACAGGCCAGAGTGGAAGCAACTCCTGAGAACACAACGGGCTACAGTGAGAGCTGAAAATTCTAGAATGCATTGGAGTCCAGTAAGAGAAGAAATGATAGGCTAGAGGTCAGAGTGGGAAGGGACAAAGGGAGGGTGGCGAAGCTCCCCTTCCAAGAGTTCTCATTCTGTCTGCCTTCTCACATAGGCCTGGCTTGTGTGGATCTGGTAGCTGAGGGCCGCCTTCCCCTGCCTTGTGTGTCGGTGGTTGTCAGTCCCCAGGTACACCAGGCAGAGAACCCTCAGCCAGCCTGGTAGTGTACCTCTGCTCAGGCAGAAGCAACAGGCAGCAGACCTCTGGCTCTCTGAACAGAAGGATTCTCAAAGCACATAACTCTCTGATCAATGGGACCCATATCATGTTATTTTGATAGGCACTGTTGTGTGGCCTTTACAAGTAGTGCTTCAGTGTACTAATCCAGGTGGAAAACCTACCTGTCCAGCAGAGGGTCCTCCATGTGCTGCTCTGATAACCCATTTGCACCTCCTCAGAAGACAGTTGTGTTGCGTGTTCATGACTAACTCATCCTGACTGTCAGGATCCATTTCATCTAGAACACACAGTTCCTTTTGCACATGTGCTCCTTTGGTTTACCCAGGGCTGCCCCAGCTGGAGCTTGCTTGTACTCAAAGTGGCTTTGGCCCAGGTGTCCCTACACAATGCCAACTTCTAGAAACTGCTCTAGACCATCTTCAGTAATAGGCCTTTCCCAAAAGCTTTCCCAGTGTGCAGTTGTCAGTTAACTAATGGGTGCATAACTTACCTTGGCCTGAGGATTTCCGACATGTCCCACTGACTATGGCAGTATTAAAGATGACTGTTGACTCCTTGCAACAGGAGGCCATGGGAACATCCTGCACCTCGTCTCAAACTTTACTCAAACAGCCTCTTTGGCTGTATGGAACCAAGAAACCCAGTCACACTCCCTGGCCTAGGATGTCACCTGTGCTCAGCACGTGTGCTCTTTGACAGGGTCCGCAGATTCTCTCACAGGTGAATGGATTAGGACACTGAAGTGCTACTTGTAAAGTGTGGTCACTCCAGAAAGTCCCTTTCAGGCATAATGAGCCCATGGCACCTGAGCAGTCGGGCCTCTCCTCCATGCATCCTCTCTTTCTCCTTCTGCCGTTGGTTTGCCTCACTCTCTCCTCTGTTTCTCATTCACCTCTTTCCTTTCCCATTGGATGGCCATCAGTTTAGCTATTTCTTCTTCCCTCTTATTCTCAGTTTCCTTCTGATCTCACACTTGCATCTGTGAAAGGTGGCCATCAAGTATATTTTTCATGACTAAATAATTCTCTGATTTGTGCAAGTTGTAGTCTAGAAATTGTATAAAAGAAATACCTTGGTATCTTCTCAGGCACTCATTATCCTAATATACACATACTTTGTCATATCTGTTCTTTATATATGTGGCTTGCCTTTACCATCATGACCTTGTGTGTGTGTGTGTGTGTGTGTGTATACATGCACACAGACACATGGACACACATACACAGAGGCACGGTAGGTGTTGTATACCTTTCAGAGCTTGGTGATCACTTATCTATATGTAAAGTTCCCTGCAAACATGAATTTAGTTACAGCCAATGTCTATTTTTGTACGTTTAGTGCCTAATATGAGAGCTAGTCTATACTGGCTTCTCCATGAGTGTTGGCTGAATGTGTAAATGATAAATTAGTAAAATAACTTGTCGCACAAATTACAAAGAAGATAATGGTGATGTATTGTGTGGCCCCCGCACAGCAGAGCTGTCCAGATGTGACTAAAATCATTTCTCAGCCTTTAGTAAATTATTCCTGCAAGGCAAGGGTGCTCTGTAAAGTTTTATGAGCCATCTACTCAGTTCATCTTGTACTAGGTTTCCTCAGCTCATGCTTTAATTTTCAGTTCTCAAAAACTTTCGTAGCATTTCTTTCCAAATAAGGCAAGAAAAGGTGACTCGTATTTTGAGTTCATTTGGAGAACAATTTTGTCACCAAATAATCTGATGTCAAGAAAACAACAAATGTATGGTTTGGGGAGCATGAATATATTGGCATCTTGAGATGCAAATTTGGTTTTGATGTTTTTCCCCCTACAGGCACTTTGGTCTCTAAGCTTGGGTTGGTGCCTGGTCGCTTTGGCACATTTGCAAGGTTTCCTTTCTGATTTTCAGGTTGATTTTGATCAGCTTCAGGACAATTTGTGTCAGATGGAGAGAAGATGCAGAGCGTCGTGGGATCACCTCAAGGCAATTGCGAAACACGACATGAAACCAGTGCTGAAACAGCGCATGTCAGAGCTCCTGAAAGACTGTGCAGAGAGGATTATAATTTTGAAGATTGTCCATAGAAGGATAATTAACAGGTGAATATATGGATGAATTTGTGGGAATCTTGCTACAATGACGTGTTGAAAATACCATGCACACAGTATCTGATAGCTAATTTTTTTAAATGCTGCTGTACATTCTTGTCATATAGCAAGTGTATTTATTGATATCGATGTTTTATGGACAGTTTCATGGGTACTTCATTATTCTTACGCAGTAGTATAATGCCACTATATCTTGAAATTGGACAGAATGTCAGAGATAATTTGACCCAAAAACCTCACTTGATCGGGAATTACATCTATAAGCTTTTTGACAAGTCGAACACTGCTTCCTTGCAACTGCCTCTATTCCTTTGTGAGGCAGCTCTGCTTGTTAGAAAAGCTCCTCCTTTGTCTGATCTGCAGAAGACCTGGTGGTGGACCCTTTCAAGGGTGTTTCATGCCCCAGCCACCTGAGTGAGCACTTGACTCCCTCCAGGTGCCATCCTCCCTTGGAGTTGCAGGATCCGAAAGGACCTCGGAGACACAGGAGTGATGGGAGGTCAGGAGGGTGCCAAGGGTTTAGTGTGGCTCTGTGGCTGTCTATGGCTGTTCCTTCAGTAAGTGGTGGCAGCCAGGACTAAAACCTCTGTTGCCCAATGTCCTCAGCCAAGGCTTTTTCTGTAGGAGCCACAGCTTGCTTCTTTGCTTCATCACAGAGTGTGGATGTGGGACCTTCTCCCTCCATCTCCTCCTCCGCTCACATTTCACATTGCTTCAACTACATAGGAATTTCAAAAATCTGATTGTTTTGTCTATATGTGGAACCCCTCTTAGCTTGTGTCACTTGATGCTTTGAAATTATATATTCTAGGTCATGATGCACACTGTTGAAAAAAAGGAGTAGTTTTAAATTGTCAGGATGGAGATAAGGGACAGGTATCCATTAATCAGTACTTTTGGAATTTAGTGACTCAACTATAAATCTCCCAAACTAACCTTTCAGTTGTCCTCAGTCTAATAAAAGATTGCCAGATTTCTTCCTGAAATTACGGTACACTATGCTTCTAACATTATTAAAAAGGAGAGGCACAGAATGTGAGCCAGTTTGACCTTTCATGCTTTGTATGATGCAAACAATTCCCAACTTTAAAAAGTAAAACAAATTATGAAAATAAATCATTTCCATTTGGAGTGTCATGAAACTGGAGGAATTTTATCAGAAGTATTTTGAGAAAAAGTAATGTGTCTAGATTTTTTTAACCATTGTATCCCAGGCAGACTAAAAACTTGATGTGGCAGTAATGCAAGGAGCAGAATTGCTTAGTCATATAGTAGATTTATGTTTAATTTTTGAAGAGCTGCCAATTACTTAGGTGAATCGTTTCATGTTCCTACCAGTACTTAAGAGGATTCCAGTTTCTTCACAGTCTCACGGGCTTGTTGATTAAAGCCATTTTTGTGGATATGAAGTAGTAGTTCATTGTGGTTCCAATTTGCATTTTCTTTTTCTTTCTTTCTTTCTTCTTTTTTTTTTTTTCAGACAGGGTCTTGCTGTCAGGCTAGTCCTAAACTCACGATGTAGCCAGGCTGGCCTTGAATTCATAGCAATCCCCCTGCCTCAGCCTTCTGAGTGCTGGGATGACAGCCATGAGCCACCAGTCCCAGCTTACATGGTGCTGGGAAATCGAAATCAGGGCTTGCTGTTTCTGGGCAAGTGCTGTAACCACTGAGCTATTCTTCAAGCCTTCTGCATTTTCTCATTGAACAATAATGTTGAGCATCTTTTAATGTACCTTTTGTCTATTTGCATATCTTTTAGGAGAAATATTCAAACCCTTTGTCCATTTGTCTTTTCAGGATTGAGTTGTTAAATCTGTATGTGTTCTGAACGTGTTCTGAACACAAGTGCCTTCCTTGTCACACACATGATTTGCAGTGATTTTCTCCCATTCTGGTTTGTCTCTTAATAATGACTTATGAAGCACAAACGTTTTTAATTTTGATGAGGCTCAGTTCCTCTATTTTTTATTTGCTATGCTTTTGATATCTTTTTTTAAGCAGTGTCCAGTCTAAAAATCATTGAAGATTTATATTTGTATGTTTTAAGAGTTTTAGAGTTCTCATTGATATTTTTCAGCCCCCTCTACTTTAAATGCCAAGTTGTATACTTCACTTTGATATTTTCTGCTTAGTGCTTCCTACATAAATTAACATTATATGTTTTATAATATTTCAAAATACTCAGAAAACTATAAGAATCCATTTACCATCCACCAGTTGACATGCTATTTGTGTTTTATCCCTAAGTATTCACCAAAGAACTTTCTAAATATTTCTTTATTCCTATTCAATTTTTGTGTAATCTAGAAATTGTGCAATATTTTTCTTGAAACAGTATTTTATCCTTTTTCTTAGAAAGTGTTAGATATCCACTTAGAAAAACATTAAAACACAGGTAAACTAAAAGTAATTAATCTCCTGAAATCTTATTGCCCAAATACAACCTCCATCAGTGAGAAAGGGAGTTGTATGTGACTTTGGGCTGCATTTTAACTTAAGACTTTTGACATTCAGAGCTCCAGAAATAAAAAACAGTGTGTCCACCCATTGAGAATGTGGATCCTTGGTTTCCTCGGCAAAGGCTTTCCACAAGTAATTTTTGCTCCCTAGAAGTGCGGTCATTGCTATTACTGTTTTCTTTTCCTTGCAGATTTCACTCCTTTTTGCTCTTCATGGGCCATCCACCTTACGCAATCCGAGAAGTGAACATCAACAAGTTCTGCAGGATCATTAGCGAATTTGCACTGGAGTATCGCACCACCAGGGAAAGGGTTTTGCAGCAGAAGCAGAAACGAGCCAACCACAGAGAGAGAAATAAGACCAGAGGGAAGATGATCACTGATGTAAGTTTCATAAAATTCTTGATGTCATTTAGCTTGAAAGTAAGATCAGCACAAATCCTGCCACAGTTTAGGAGCGGTGCCCCACTCCTCCTATACAGATCATAGGGGGAAAATCCCTCTTTAAAAAAAAAAAAAAAAACACACACTCAAACTGATCCTCTACCATTTCTGTGAAAATCTGCTATGTGACCATTGAGGACCTCGTTTGTGGAAAATTAAGATCATGTGGCTGGAGGAGAATGGGTAACCCATGGTGGTGGGGTGACATTGGTAACATTGTAGGAGGAGCAAAATATCTAAGTAATTCCACTTAGAGGAGGACAAACACATTGATTGGGAATTGATCCAGGATCGTAATCACGCTGACAGTGTTACATAGCTGCACATTTAACACATGGACTAATTTTGGGCATATGAGCAGAGAAAATGATGCAGTTGCTCCAAGACATGATTCGATGGCTGTTTTTAAGTCCCAGAATATCAGGGTGAGATAAGATCCTAGAGGACAGGGAATCCAGTAGAAGCTTCCCTATACCGCCTTGAAATTCCTGGTCCACTTGTGGTGTTCCCCTTATGACTGGGCTCATCTCTACCACCTCAGCCCTGAGCCTGCTCAGCCTTGGGCAATGAGGATGCACAGAAAAGTGTTCAGGAATGGGAGGGTGAAGGGATGCACTGAGATGCCAGAGACCAAAATACCCCAACCAGGTTCTTCTGTCTCGGAGAGTGTGGGATGGTGGGAGAGGGGAGAGTACCAGAGATAAGGCCAAGGGGATCATGCTGAGCTCCAGCTCCAGTTCAAATGTTTGTTCTGTTTTTGTTTTTTTAGACAAGGTCTTGCTAAGTTGAGGTGCCTTTTTGAAACATGGAGACTAGGATAGTATCTCATGTACTTTATCCAGTTACCAGTATGCTGTAAGTTTAGCTTAAGGAAGAAATTTTCTGTGAATTTTTCTTTTCTCACATTTGTTCTTGAACAAACTTAAGAAGACTAAAGGTTTGTTTTTTCTTTGACACTGACAGATCATATACTTGAGGTCTGTTTGGTGGGTATTTTCAATGTGATTGTTTTTTCACTGATTGGTTGGTTCCCAGTGAATTTCTCCCACCTACGCATGTATCTGAGTGGCACTTGTTTCTCCCGTTCACATAGGCATTGAAATGAGTAAAGCCAGGATTAAGTCATAGAGAAGGCCAGTCACCGTAGGGACTTGAATCTCAGCTGAACTGAGGTCAGGAAGATTTCTTTGGGGTGGAAGAAACTCCAGTTTTCAGAAAGGTGGCTTTCTGTGTCTATAGATGTGTTTGTGTTATAGGCAAAACAAAGGGACAAGTTCACCATCTAAGAGTCCACAGTCCTGGGGGTCTGTCTTCACATGGAAACTCAGCTGTAGTAAATGAAAAATTTTATTATAATTCAAGGCAGTTCTAAGGAGAACTAATGGAGTGATTAGTCCAAGTCCCCTCATTTCCTTGGAATTTTCTGGACCCTCCAGGAGGGCCACTGTTCTCCACAAGAAGCCATTTCTGCAGTTCCTGGCAGTTCTGGACGCCAAGGTCATCAGCTGAGAGTCTTCTGTTTCCTGAAATCAAGCCCAACAGGATCTTTAGCCTCCAGGAAGATCCGGGAAGCAAATTGAATCCATTTGGGCAAATGATAGCCCATATTTCATTCCTAAGTATTATTTTTAAAAGCTTTTTAAAGCGATCACTTATTTTTATGGAAATGAGACACATTGCAGGATGAAAAGACACAAGCCCAATATGCTTATAGTTATGAGAACACATCAAAATTTTGTGCCAAATTCTTGAGATTTTTTAAACAGATCCCACTAATTTTTAAGTTCTGTGCTTCTCTGAGGACATTTTGCTTTCCCAGACATAAACAGAGATAAATGCTTCTGGAGCTTGATTAAAAAATATTTAAATTCCCATTAAAATGTTGACAGTACAGGCTGCTCCAGGGGTCATTCATAACCTATGCATGGTTTTTAGAGGTCAAAGTACCATAATTAATGTTAAAAGAGTGCCATCTGCTGGAACATTCAAATATTGTCACGAAAGTAAGGCACAGTCTCATGTTTCCCGGACTCTTAATTAAGAAATGCTCCTTGTATACCCACACTGCAGTGGGCACCAAACGAGAGTGAGTATAATGAAAGATAAATCTCATACCCTAAGGATGTCACAGTCTTGTTAGAAAATGATACATACACAACTGAAAAAACTGAGACTGCAAGATTTAGAATCATGAAACCCCAAACATTGGAGCTAGAAGAGATTTTGAAGAAAACTATAGTACATTGCTTTCAATATTATTCAATATTAGTACTGAATAAAGGGACGTGGTAACCATTAAACCAAGCTGAGAAATCTGAGGGCACAGTCCAGACTTTCTAGGGTCACTCCCAGAACAGCCCTGGGGTGCACTCCTTTTCCCACCCTTGCTGCTGCAGGCCACACAACAGGCTTTCTTTCCCATAAGCCTGGGTCTTCCCAAGCAAGGCTCAGCGAGAAACTTGTTCCTCATCTTTTGTTCCCACCTGGTTCCAGACCAATAATAACATAGACAGGAAACATGCGGCAGCTATGGGACTCCTAGATTAGAGGTTGACCCGACTTTCTCTTGTGCAGAAGGAACTTGATGGTTTCTTTTAGAGATACTGAGAGGACTAGGGGTCGTGTGCATGCATCCCTCTGCACAGGTGCTGCTTGCTGTAAAATGGAGTCACTTGGGTTAAATAAGTAAACTATAAGATAGGAAAGATAGTGGACAGGACTGTGCCCTCTGATCATTGCACCACTTGGGCAGGGCACCATGGAAACATCACTTTAACTTCCAGAAGTTTGATTAATTCTTCATATAAAGTGTGTCTGGTTTGCTGGCTTTGCCTATAAACTTGGTGGAGACATTTAGAGGTGTGTTAAATTTAAATCAAAAGATTCTCATAACTTTTCATGTTCAGTTTATTTGTAGAATAGGAATATTGTATTTAAATTTAAGTATTAAGAAACTTAAGTTTATCAAAGTAATTGAAAGTAAAGAGTTCATTGCACTGGCCACCGTGAGGGACAGGAGAGATTGCACAAAGGGAGAGAAGAGAGTGAAGAGGATACATTGTGCTTTGGATCTCCCAGTCTGTCTGGCCTGCCATAAAGGACGAACTGTAGCCCAGACCCAGCAGCCTAGGGACAGAGAGGTCCAGCTCTCTGGGGGGCAGCAGCTAAAGGACAGAGACAGGTAAATTAAGGACAGTCCACTTGCTGAGCCTCTGGTGCCCAGCAGGTGACAGTGGATTCACATGGCTGGGAATGAGGTCAGTAGTGGCTGGTCACAGAACCATCAAACTGATTTTTTTGTTGTTGTTGTTAGTTTTTGTTCTTGAGACAGGGTCTTATTCTATAGCCCAGGCTGGTCCTACACTCACCATGGAGCCCAGGCTGGCCTTGGACTCATGGAAATCCTCCTGTCTCAGCCTCCTGAATGCTGGGTTTACAGAAATGCACCACCACACCTGGCTTATGTGGTGCAGGCAAATTGAGGTCAGGTACTTAGCGCTTGACTTAGCACTTACTAAGCAAGCACTTTAACCGCTGCGCCATTCCTCCAGCCACCATATAATTGATTATTGACCTCATGGGTGGCTCCACGCAGCTTTAGATTGGCCTGGAGCCTTACAAGTTCTCATGACTATGCAAGGCTGGTCTTAGAGCTCAGAGAGCAAGTATCCACATAAGGGTAGAAGAGTAGGGCCTGGGAGCTCCCAAAAAAGAGGTATACTCTGGTTATAGTGATCAGTTTCATTTTTAATGTGACATGATGTTAAGATTTTCTCATCTGTGCTGACTTCTGTGCTTTTTAAGAATCCTTCTGTCTTTTCTGTCCTGTCCTGTCCTGTCGAGTAGACTGATGACGAGGATGAAGTTGAGGTATGACTCTTTGTGAACATAAAAAACACCACATTTGACCTTCCTGTGTGTGCTGTAGAGTCTAACTTAATATTATCAGCATGAATTGTCAGCACCATTCAGTGCTTCAAACCATGCATGGACCTTGGCTGGTTGATTTCCATGTGATGACTAACTGCTTGATGAATTTTTGTCATGCTGTGTGTCCCAGTGAGTGGAGGGTTAACTTCCCTGGCAAACTGTCCCCAGTCTAGACTAATCAGTAGTCCTGTCACTAGTGGCAGGTTCAGCAGCTCTCTTCTGGAAAATTGGACAAGGAATTTTCTTTCTTACCAACCCCCTCTCCTGGACTTTTAGTAACTCAAATATAAGAATTGAATTCTAGAATAACTGCATTAAGAATCCTAAAACCAATGATGGTAGGGTGATGGGCAACAGTCAGGCCAGAGGTTCAGTCAGCAGCCTATAGGTAGCCTCTGATGTGTGCCCACTTTCTTAACTGGATCCTTTGGTATCCATGGATCAGCCTGTGTGCCATGGTGGGAGCATAGATGCTCCTCCCTTAAACGTGGGAACAAGTGCAAAAACAGAGGGCAAGCTGGGCTGACTGGCCCCGAAAAAAGAGGAGGGAACAGAGTAGATAAGTACAAGCTGCCGATGTGTTTCAGGCTCCATTGCTGGTTAGACACTGGAAGAAAGAGAAAGCCAAAACTCTGAGGAGCTGTTCTTTGAAAATTTTCGTCTATTTGTTCTTCACCCACATGTTCAACATCTTGTACATACAGTGTTCTAGCCACCTCATTAAAATTTATGTGCCCCAACTTCTAGTTCAGGTAGAATTAGAGGACATCTTCATGGGTTTATGAAGCTCATTAAAACATTTAATTTTTGAAATGATTAAACTTAGTATTACTGAATTGAGTTTTATTTTCAGTTTATATGTTGTGATGCATTCTACACATGAACAATAATATTTTCAGTGACTTTGGGAAAACACTTATTCTTGGAGAGCCTCAGTTTCCTTGTCTATAAAGTGAGATGGGATTAAAGAGGTCGAGAAGAATCCTTTCTCAGCTGGTAACATGTTATTTCAGGAATTCTCAACTCAGTACTGGTCCATGGCCTTTGAAGGACCAGACCAAGGGGACAGATGAGCTACCAGCAAGAGGTGAGTAGTGAGTGAAGCTCCACCTCCTGTCAGCATGGCCCTATCAGGTTCTAATGCTGCTGCTGACCTGACAGGAGGCGGAGCTTCACTCCCAACTTTCCTCCTGCTGGTGTTCATCATTTTAAAACTGTCCTTAAACAACCTACTGCATAACAGGTATGCCACACAGACCCCACTCCTTGGAAAAATGGTCTTCAACTAACCTGTCCATGGTATCAAAAAGGTTGAGGACCACTCTGTAAGGTGATTGAATCCCACTTTTGCAGTTCCACCGTCATAAGCAATATTTATGAAAAACTGAAGTGTTACCTGGCACTAATTTTTAAATATGCAGCTCAGTGCATTTGATTAATAAGGCATATTTAAGTTCTCATTATCAGAGCTTAAATTTTATTCTTCTCCCCATCCTGAAGACTGTATCCAGGGAGTGCTGAGCTATACCCACAGCCTTTTGTATTTTATTTATTTAGATAAGGGTTCACTAAATTTCCCAGGTTGGTCTCAAATGTGAGATTTCCCTGCCTCAGCTTCCTTAACAGCTGGGATTATAGGCATGTATAACTGGTCCACTGCAATCTGGTTTTTTTAGCTCTTTCCAGAGATGGTGTCCGTTACTTCCAGCATGCAGTGGGGAATCTCAGAAGCCCAGAAAGACCCACTGTGATGTAAGAGTGCAGCTCCTTGGGGCTGGTGCCTTCTTTCTGATACAAGATCTTCCTGTAGACAGATGCTTTATCATTAATTGACAACCCGAGTGACAACCCAACAAGTGCATCTGCAGAGTGCGCACCAACAGAAGGGAGAATTGTCTTCATGTTCTCTAAACTCGAGTTGGCTTTTTTAGGGCAATCTCTGCCACATTCTAAGTCCCCTTTGGTTTTGCAGTCTGGCAAGTTTTCTAGCCCTTCTCCAGCCCCACCGAGCCAGCCGCAGGGCCTGAGCTATGCCGAGGATGCCGCTGAGCATGAGAACATGAAGGCCGTGCTGAAAACATCCTCCCCTGCCTTGGAGGACGCCAGCCCTGCGCTGGGCATCCGCACTCGCAGCCGAGCGAGCAGAGGTAACTACGCAGGGCTGGGTTCATTCTCTGGGCTAGCCACCTACGGGAGGCCGAAGTCTCCATCACAGGCTGCAGATTACTGTACCCGCTGAGTGACTTCAAGGGTTGTCAGCCCCTCAGGACTTTCAGCACCCACCTAAGCACATGCAATACTGTCCTTTGCTGTATCCTTCATAACTTCCTCCAATACTTTCACCTCGAAACAGTCATTTTCACAAATGTAGCTTTCTTCACACAAAAGTGAATCCTCATGGGCTGAAGCTTGGTTTGCTGAACTGCAGCCTGCAAGCCAAATTCAGTCCAACATCTACTTTGGTAGATAAAGCCTTAGGGGCAGAGCCACATTCATTCGCTTCTGTATTATCTGTGGCTGCTTCGCCCTACAGTGGCAGGGTTGAGCCATTGTGATGGAGGCTGGAGGTCTGCAGAGCCCAAAACAGTTACTTTATCCCAAAATAATTAAAGCACTATTTTGTGTCCCCTCCCACTTTTGACATCTTTCCTTCCCTCCTTTGTTTCCTCTCTTTCTTTCTTTCTGTTTTTCTGTTTGAAACAGGATCTTACTCTGTAGTTCAGGCTGGTCATGAATTCTCTGTGTAGCCCTGGCCGGCCTCAAACTCACAGCAATCCTCCTGTCTCCGCCTCCCCAGTGCTGGGATTACAGGCGTGCGCGCCCTTGTGGTGCTAGAGCATCAACCCCGTGCCTTGTACTTTCTAATGAGGATGTGTTTTCTTCTGTGTGGTCCGTATCTCTGAGTATGTTGCATACTCTGGTTGTTTCATCTTTCAGGATCCAGTAGTTCGTGGACTATGGGAACTGACGACTCCCCTAATGTCACAGATGATGCAGCTGATGAGATCATGGACCGCATCGTCAAATCGGCCACCCAAGTGCCCAGTCAGCGAATGGTGCCTCGGGAAAGAAAGCGATCCCGGGCCAACCGAAAATCTTGTGAGTACATTTGAGCAGTGGCGAGGGACCCAACCCTGAAAGTTCTTTCTTTGTATTCTGTGTGACCCAAGAGGGAAGAGTCAGAGAGCAGTTCCCGTGAGTTTTCAGCGGCTGCCTGGAGTACTCAACTGCACTCTTCAACAGATAGTTTCAGATATCACTATTAATGGTTGCCATTGTGGACAAGACCTGTCTGCTGTTTTTACTGTTTGTGACCAGGCCTCTCTTAATTCACACTTTGTGCCCAGGAGGCTCTGAAAGGCCTTTGAGTGACTCTGGCATGGAGGGGCGTGTTCGATAGGGCCCACGGCCAACTACCATCCCAGATGCTGTGCTGGAAGCTGTGTTTTTCCTTCATCCGGCACTGGCAGCTGCTTGCTGGGCTGGAGGAGTTTGCCCATCAGCATGTGCAAGGTGGACATCAGGGGTAGCGGGTGTCTGGGAGGTCACTGGGATGTTTGCAATATTTAAAGCTCACTTAGGCTGCTCAGTGTCTTCCTTTTGCCACCAGTACAGAGGACTCGATGAAATATAAGTGACTGATGTTTCCCTTTTCTCCGCATCTGCTACATGCTCCGGTCCCTTGAGCTGATGGATGTGTTGTTACCTTTGTTGCTGCATTGTGCCAATTTCTGCCCCCCACCCCACCCCATGGGGAAATGGGATCCCTGTGGATCCTTTGTTAAGTGCCCGCATGAGCTGTGGCCCTGAGTGTTTCAGAAGAGCTCCCAGGCTTCAGCCCACTCATTGGCTGGATCGCTTAAGAGACAGCCTGAGTCTCCACTGACTTTGCCTTTGAGAATAAGGGGTGGTGTGAGGGGAAAGGAGCTCGGACACCTCTCCTGTTCTGATCCCAGATGTGAACAGTGGTCCCAGGCAGGCAGTTCAGTAAGAACTCACGTGCAGGCTGTCCCCAGTTTGTTCCTCCGTGAAGGTCACACAGAGGTGACTGGGGGCTGAGCCACATGTGTTAGGCTTGTGGTTCTGCCTGACTCCTCGCCACGCTTGAATCTAGGGTAAAGAATGCTAAAACAATTCCTGCAGCCCACCAGCCCTGCTTTTTCCACATGATCTGCTTCAGTTTCTTATGGGACTTTCCCCCAGAAAGGAAAATAAATCTTTGTGTGTGGTAGGGGTGTGGAAGGGTGTCTCACTCAGTACACTGGGTGAGCAGAGAGGCTGTTTCTGAGAAGCTCCTTCGTGAAGTGGTTCGGCTGGCCCTTGGTGTACTCAACTTGAATAGCAATGCCCTTGAGCTATAGTTCTCAGTCGTGGGTGCACACTAGAATATTCCGCAGATGTCTTAGTTCACCCACACCAGCAAGTTCAGAACCTCCTGGGCAGGGTCCGAAGTGGGCTGCCTGGCCCTTTGTGACATTAGTGACATTAATTAGTGACATTAGAAGGTAGACTCTTCCTTACAGTTGTTCTGTATTTTAGTGGGAGAGCTACCATTCAGGTGCACTGGCTTTTTACAACGTAAGGACTTACTTTAGGCTTCCCACACTGATATCTAAGGAGAGCCTTTGTGTTAACTTTGCTGCACTTGGCTCTTTTTCTTGTTCTGATATGAACTCTTTGTGTGTATCTTGGTGCACCATGTAAGAACTTGACCAGGGAGTTGTCTTCAAAGTTGAATCTCAAACAAAATGGACATCTTCCTGAAGCTTTCTAGAAAAGCAGATTCAGAGGCTCCATTCCAGGGAAAATTAGTAAGAATTCACATTAAACATGATCCCTATGATTGTATTCACAATAAGGTAGAGAAGCACTGAAGGACTGAATCAGGCATACAACTCTTCTCCAAAGGGGCAGGGCTAATCTACACTGGCCTAATATGACATGCCAGAATCTTCCTTGCTGTAGGCCCAAGGCAGCACTTTTATTTTTGCCTGTTCAAAGGATACAAAATAATATTACCTTATGATTTTAACTTAGATTTTCTGTTCAATAATGGGTTGAATCTCTTGCAACTGACTTCTTTTGTATATGACTTGTTCATCTCATTTGTCTATTTTTTTATTGCTTTTCATTCAATCTATGTCTAAAATAGCTTTTTCAGTGAAATTTGTTAAAGGCTTTGGGTCATCCCCTTCAGTAATGACCCTTTATGGCAGTGGTCAAAAAATGATCAGAGCTTTGTACCTGTTAACTCCTGGTCTTGCTATAGTAGGCAACCTCAGTACAAGAATCACCATGGTGAGGAGCTGGGAAGAGGCTGGAGAAGGTGGACTTAGGGAGAGGAGTGAAGAAAGGATGCCAGGACAGGAAGTGTTCTGAGAGTGAACATGGATGCATCAGGGACGTCAGACAAAGAGACTGCCTGAGACATTGACCTGGCCAGTCCTTGGAAGCTGGTGTTACGGGCTTCTCCTTCAAGTTACCTGGCTGCATTGTGCCTGCTTTCTGGTCCAGAGAGAACCACATTCTTTGATTGATAGGTCATTGGGAACAATAACACTGTCATTATTTATTTTCCTCTTTGATATGGCCAGATAGAGCATAGTTTTTTTGTGTGTATCTGATATAATTTCCATTTCAGTCTTATGCAAAACATCCATATATTCTTTTTATTTGGCCAAGCACATTTTTCCCATGACATAGTTACTATAACAAATATAGCACTGTGTGTATATTTGTTTATATGTAACAGTTCTAATTTATTGGAAATCATACTATTACCAGTAATTAAACTTGGTTTTCTGTTATAAATGAGTGATAAACTCCTGCTTTTCTTAAAGGAGTAAGAGAAAAGAACTTGTAAAATGTATATGAAGTTTATTGGTTTAGACCTCACCATGAAACAATGTTATGTTTTATTTGATTAATTAATGGTGGCAGTGAGGCAAGTGGATAATGAATAACCAAAATAGTTGAATTGTAACTCATTTGGCTAATGGTGATTATAGTCCAGCTAGTATAAGAAACTAAACAAAATCCATCCCATATCTTAGAAATTTATGACCTGCAAGCCACTCAAGGATCCTCAGAGATAATTAGGTATCTGCTTTCAAGTATAATTCTGGTGATTAGGTCTATACATGTGGTCATTTGGGACCAACCAAGGGCATTATATTCTATTTACAGGTCCCTATAAATCAATTTTGCTATTTTTTCCCATCTAGTGTCAGTATCTCATTAAGTAAAATGTTTCATATTGTGCAGGTCATTTTTAGCCTGTGAAATGATTTATCTAGCTCATCCTGTGTCTTAATTACTTTTTCATCACTGTGACTCAATAGTCAACATCCACAACTTTAGAAAAGATTTATTTTAGCTTATGGTTTCAGGAAGTCTCAATCCATTCATGGGTGGGCAGCTGAAAATATACGGAATCATATGGTGGGACCATAGCTGCAGCCGGAGCTCCAAAGAAGGAGACCCTCACAGCATGGCAGAACACAACCACGTTTGGGAAGAAGGGCGGAACCAGCACACACTCCTCCAGCTCAAGCCCCAAGCATCTGCTCCTTCCTGCCAGGCCCCATATCCCAACACTACACAGTATCTATAGGTACATGAGGCTTTTGGGGGGCACTCTAGATCCAAACCACAGCACCCTGGTATTTCCCTAGATTCTAGGAAAGGTTCCTGGCTTTGCTGTTGACTGTGACCCCATGGTGAGTGCTCATAAGCTCTTGCTTGTTTATTTTTCATGTTTTAGTTTCTTTGTGTGTGTGTGTGTGTGTCATCATCTTGGAATATGGTTTTGTCCTTGGGGCTGATTGTCCTCAAGGCTTCCTTCCCGGATGGTGGCCTTTCCTGGAACATGTACAAATTCAGTGACACTTATGGGGCCCTACAAGGTTGATGCCTCAGGGCTGGCTCTGGCAGCTGGGGAGGAGAAGCCCTCACCAAAGCCATCTAATTCTTGCCTCTCTTGAACCCGTCTTCGGTCTGCCCAGCTGGCTTGCCTGTTTGTCATCATAAGCTCAAACTCAAAGAACAGAGCCTGGAATTAGAGACTCACATTCTGCCGTCTCTTTTCCCAATGGGGCGCAGGCCTTGTTATGGCTGGGAGAGGCTAAATGCCCCTTTTCCTTCTGAGTCTCCTTCCAGGGAGTGTTCCTGGCCCCACCTGTGTGTGACCTGACCATAAGCCTATAAATATGCTATCACTCAGGTTGGTCACCCCATGAGAATAGCTGCTCAGTGGCCAGATGCCCAGGACTGCTGGGAAAGGAACACGAGTGCATATGCATCCCGATTCCTGTGCCTTCACCCTGGGCCTGCCTCCTTGTCATTCATGTATCTTTGGCAAGTGTCAGCATTGCACTTGAAATGCATGGGCCATATTTCATACTGCTTGATGTAACTAAAATATTATTTTACAGAACGCTCAGAAATGTGGCCATGCTATTGAAAGAATTTTCTCTGAACAGAGAATTATTGAATCTTAGAAACTATTGAATCTACTTTAGAGAAAACAGGTGATATGTCTCACAAAACATTAGATTCAGCCCCAGACCTGCCAAGAGCGCAACAAAGTTCTTTTGTCTTTACTTTTCCAAATTAGTATTTAAAAATATCCAGAGATTTTCTTTCCTTTTATTTTACTAATCCGTTAGGAAAATTTTCTAATTAAACAGTTCTTTACTTACTCTGAACCAGTTATATGGTACTTTATAAGGTGAGTGAGCATTGACAAGAGGTCAGAGGCTTTAAAATTCATGCTCTAGAAACAAAAAAAAGTTAATGAAAAGAACTAGATTCTGCATCAAGCATGTTATCTTCTCAACAGTATTGTCCTTAGTGTTTACTCAATATCTAATGATTTTTAGAGTTCTTTAGGGATAGACCAACTTTTCCTCTGAAAACAGCTGAGGGTGCCCACCTATATGCACAAAACTTAGGATAGGAGGGGAAAGATGGGATCAAAAACGACAGTGAGTATTCTCATTTTAAAAATTTATTTCAATAAAAACACATTGCCATTAATTCCCCTCAAAATTCTCACCCTCACTTCAAACATACTTGCCCGTAATTCACGTCCCTTTCTGAAGGAGTTGTGGAAGTCTTTCTTCGTGAATATTTCAGTTGTGCTGTTGTGGCTGCCCTGATGTGAGGAGTCAATCCAAAATGTTTACTTTTTGCTATTTTGACTTTTGGGAAGACCAGAAGTCACATGGTGCTGGATCTGGTGCATAAGGTGAGTTAGGGTCAACTACAATGTCTTTATGAGCCTGACTTCTTGTTGGCTGGCACTTGGCAACATCACTCACTTTATTCTCTTACACTTCTTAAATCAGTGGAAGAAGACATCCAGAACTGCTTCAGGAAGTGGCAAGAAAAATGAGATAAAGATGTCCAAAGTGAAGGGGACTATTTTGGGAGGGACTGATGGCATTGCCTTTTACTCTAACCCATTTTTAAAATTTAAACATCATATTTTTTATTCTACTTTGTAGAAAAATTCAGGAGAGAACAGAAGTCCATTTGTGTGAGCCCAGGTGGACAGTCCCTGCAGCGCAGAAGGGGCCCTATGCTCTGGAGCAGGACTGAGCCAGAGCAAGGCTGGTGTAGTAAGACACCTGAAAGCCAGGATCAGTGGAAGCCTTGAACTCAGAGAGGGAGATGTAGAGAGAACCTGAAGTGATGCGCTGTGCTGAGTCTCTCTGGGGTCATATTGTTTTCAGACACATCGTCCCCACTGTGGCACTGGCACACTGAAAGGAGAACCTGGTTTTTCAGACCTCTGCCATGTGCCAGTCATTTGGCCCAGAGTGGAAATTCAGAATGAGTGAGGAGTAATGAGAATCTGAGAAGTCTGTCCTCCCTGCCTCTACGAGCCATTCTGAAGGCAGCAGAGAGGGCTCCTGTGAGAGTGCTCTGGAGGAGCCAAGTCCCTTCCGACCGGGTTAGGCAGGACTTGCTTCCACCTGAGCCTTACAGCGTTTTGTTGTCTGTGGCACAAAGTTCAAATGAGATGCTTTCCCATGTTCAGGAATTTACACATGCCTCCAACAAAGTGGAGACAGGATTCTACATCAGTTACTTTACCTCCCTGAGCCTCAGTCTTCAAGGATTCAGTGAGAAGCAGGGCTAGCCTCCCACGTGATTGTGAGGGTCAAGTGAGGCGCCTGTGACCGTTTCCCACCTCGCTTCTCCCCTCCTGTCCAGTTCTGCTAAACTGGTGCCCAAGGGACCTGATGCTAGTGAGAATGTGAAGCTGCCTGTAGGTCCTGTCGCTGCTTCATCCCCAAAGTCTGCCTCACCCATACGGAAACCAGACCTCTTCACCTCTTTCCCTTCCTCCCCCACGGTACCACTGAAATGGGCTTTCATCTGCGCACACAAAGGCTGTACGGTCACTGTATTTCTTGGCTAGTATTGCTGTGACATCCCAGAGAACTGATGGCCTGGGAGGCCAGTTTTGTCTTATCAAGGACTTGAAATAGTTCTGAAAAATTGACATCTGAATTCTTAATCAGCCTTTCCTTCCCACGTGTAGACTCTCAAGGTCATGTGGTTTCTTCCAGAAAAGAGTTTGTTGACTGTCTGTTTCATCTTTCCGCTCCCAGGCCAAGCTTCAGCCATCATGTGTCTCTGGAGAGGCAGTTAGTTGTCTTCTGCATTTCCACTGATTACTTTCTGTTAGATTCCTTCCTAGGCACTGCAGAGATTAAGGATTATTAGATATCACTGTAGCTAGTTATAGGAGGAAAGTATCACTGTAGGGGTTCTGCTAAGCAGGCAAACCACAGCCAGCACAGCAACTGCAGAAAGCATTTGATGCCATAAGTGTTTCTGAGAGTTGTCTCGGAGTGAACTAATTTCATTTTGAGTTAGGTAGAACTCAGAGACTTCAGTCCCATTACTGCAAAACCTGTAACTTTCAACAGGCCCTGCCTTTCCCTGTGTCTCAAGTAGATGGTAGTGATTTAAATCACAGACCCCAAACCCAGCTTGTCCCTGGTCCCTTGGGGAAGGTAGATATGCAAGGTTACAGACCTCTCACAGATACCCTTGTCAGTGGGCCTGAAAGAGTCCATGAAATTGAGTTTAAATCAACCAGGTGTTGGAGCCTCAGCTTTTTTGTTGTGCTTGTTCCAAGTCTGTTTTAATTTTTTGAGAGAGTTTTAGACTTAGGGAAAGGTTAAAAAAAAAAAATAGTGCAGAGAGTCGCCTTGCACCCTTACCCAGTTCCCCTAATGCCAACTCCTTATGTGACCACAGGATAGTTTATCAAAACTAAGAAATGAGCACTGGCATGGTGTATTAACTATCGGCTTATTCAGATTTAACAGCTTCTTCCCACATATCCACTCTTTGTGCCACAATCTTACCCAGCCTCCTGCAGTAAATGCAACCATCACAGAGCTATAGTTTCCTGATCTGTTTAAGTCAAATCATGATCACTTTTGAGAAGTACTGGTTCGTTACCTTGTAGGGTGTCCATTAATGTAGGAAATCTTTTAGTTTTCTCTGTGTACTCCAGGCTGGTCCTGAACTCACTCTGTAGTCCAGGCTGACCTCAAACTCATGGGAATCTTCCTGCCTCAGCCTCCCAAGTGCTGGCATTAGAGGCGTGTGCCACTATGCCCAGCTTATGTGGTGCTGGGTAACTGAACTCAGGCCCTTGCATTTGTTAGGCAAGCACTCCAACTGGTGTGCTGTTTCTTCAGCTCCAGTCTCTGTTTTTAATGGACAAAATTTTATGTGAAAAAAGAATGGAGAGTGAAAATAAAAATACTCAAATGGCTAAGTAATTGGCACTGACTAAAAACAAAAGCAAACAAAACCTACAGGAAATCTAACATCGAGTTACTAAGAACTGTTCACTTAAATTCTTTATATTGAGATTCAAGGGGTTGATGGCATAGCTCAGAGGTTAAATCACTTGCCTAACATGCACAAAGGCCCAGAGTTTGATTCTGCAATAGCACATAAGCCAGGTGTGGCAGTGCACGCCTGTAATCTCAGCACTCAGGAGGCTGAAGCAGGAGAATTGATGTGAGTTTGGTGCTAGCATAGACTGCAAAGTGAGTTCAGGATCACCCTGGACCACAAAGTAAGACCCTGTCTCAGAAGTAAACAATTAATTAATTAAATCAAAGGGCATAACTGAACCTGCTCTTTTGACCCTACTCAAAAGACTAAACAAGAAGAGTACCAAAAACTATTCAAATAGTAGCAGGTCAGTTTCCATGAGACATGTGCATATTTAAAACACCTTGAAGGTCTATGTTAGTCCCTGTGGTCCTAGACACACTGCTCCCAATATAACAGTGTAATATTTTTACTCTCCAGGATTTAAAAAAAAAAAAGCACTTAGAACTTCCCAAATGTGTTTGACAGTATATGTGAAAAATGTCAGTGGGAGAGCAGGAATGGACTTCCGACACGTGAGAGTAAATTCTGGTCAGCTGCTCATCAATGTGAAAGAGTACCAGAAAGTGTCTTGTCAGGCTCCAGCCGGGAATAGCCGTTTCCAGTGTGGACTCTGATCCCAAGGCCCTCTTTCCAATATGGTCTGTGATCTGGCATCTCTTGCTGTGTGAGCTTGGCCAGAGGTTTTACCTCTCTGCCGCCATTTTCTCTGAGTATTGCTGGGCAGCTAGCAGTACCCGTCTTGCCGAAGCCCTGAAGATGAAACCGTCCATGTGGCTGCTCGGCAAGTGATGGCTGTTCTCACCTATGTTCTCAGATTCAGCTCATGTGAGCAAAGGGTGGGCACTTTGTAGGATTAAAAAGTTTCATTTCTAAAGAAAGGAAAGGGGGAAAGAGAACTTGTTTTTCCTCTGATTTCCTGCAGTCCTGTGCTGCATGTTGATAGCACAGACACGCTGTGTCAGATTCCCTGGTATCACCGTGGCATTATGAAGAGTCGTCACACAGCCTGGGCACAGAGTGACTGCTGGTGCCAGCCAAGTGGCCCTTGCTGTGGATTGAAGCTGGGGAAGCAGACAGTGAGAGAAGTTTTCCAGCCTACTCTTCAGTTAAATAGCTTCAAAGAAGGGAGCCAGTCCTGTGTGGGAGGTTGGAGACCATTAAGACGGGGTGTGGAAACAACTGAAGGGCTCCGGTGTGTAGCCAACACCCATAGGCCCTCAGCTTGGCGAAGTAGCTGCTTCTGCTGTAGGAGTTTGGTTCGTGGAAGTCTATATCCAATAGCCACTGTCCCTGAGTAGCCTTGTTCTCTCATGTCCCCCGCCCTTCTTTGCTTTCTGGAAACTTTCTGAGAAATAGCTCCCTGTCTGGACATGTTCTGCTATCCTGAGGTTCCCCTCACCCCATGTCCCCAACAGAGCCCTGCTTCCCTGACCTGGAGGCCCTGTCCACAGCATTAGGCTCAGGAGGATACTCAGGGACATTTGCTGAATGACAAATGAGCTGACAGATGAACACATACCCAGAATGACCCTTATCTAAGTGGGTGACTTGAATTGGGGGCAAAGCTAATTTTAGCCAGTAACTCTTGTTTCTTGTGTCTGTTGGGTGCTAAAGTGATTTAACAAACGGCGAAGTCAGTCTGAAGGTCTTGTTCATTACACTAAATGTTTCTCATCTTTCTGAGGGAATTTATCAATATTGTCATGAAAGTCCACAGAAAGTAGAGTTGCATAAACAAGGCCAACTTTCTATGTGTACTCACTTCTCAGGAACACATCTGGGAAACAAAGAGAAGTAGCCTTTGCCCACAGCAGAGGACACTTGACACAGACAGGTGTGTGTGGGAGTAGGGGGTTCCAAGCTGTCTGGGGCATCAAAACTTTTGAGTAGGCCCACGGGAGCAAGGGCACAGCCTCTGTGTAGTGATGCCAGGACCTGGTAACTTCGTTCTGCCCTCTGCACCTGTCCCAGATAATTTGGCCCGGTCTCTTATCTATGAGGAGATTATTACATGAGTTGTGAGGTTTATTCAAGTATCTATATGAACTGAGAAGAACAGCTATGGAACTAGAGCAAATGTGTGAATCTTTAAATACTTTAGTGGGTAAAATGTCCAACAGTCTGATGGCTTCTGTCATTTACCCAAGAAGATGTACCTGCATACACAGAAATAAGTCTCCAAGCACATGCCCACGTCACCTACTATGTCTAATGCAAACTGATAGGTCCTGGTAGTACAGTGTGGACTTACTCCGGCAGTGCTTAGGGAAAAGGTTTTAGCAGCCCTGGCTAGGGGAGAATTAGAGATGTTTTATCTTATTTTCTGGTATTAAACATAATTTTTCTGGGGTTGGGGGTATAGTTCAGCATTTAAAGCACTTGCCTAGCATATGCAAGGCCCTGGGTTTGATTCCCCAGTACCATATAAGCTGGGTGTGGTGGCGCACACATGTGATCCCAACACTCCAGAGACAAGAGGCAGGAGGATTGCTGTAAGTTTGAGTCCAGCCTGGGCTACAAAGCAAAACCCCATCTCAAGTAAGCAAATATAGGAAGAAAGAAAGAAAGAATTTTAACAAAGGAATATTTAAGAACATAAAGGTTTGCTGCAAAGAATTTTTATTGTTCATCACTCAGTTAAATGTAGTTTGTTTCCAGCCACGACTCTGGGCTCAAACAGTCTGTTCTCAGTCTGGAGTGCAAAGAGTAGAGGATAAGGATGGGGGAGCTAGCTTATCAGGAACTGCATATGAGCTGGGTGTCCCAGCTTTGTAGGAGGCTGATGCAGGAGGATCACAAGATCAATCTCAATCTGTGCAATTTGGCAAGACTTTGTCTCAAAAAATAAAAAGATCTGCAGATACAGCTTTGTGAGAAGGTGCTGGCTGGTACCACAGGGTAGACTATGGGAAAACACAAAAATGGTCCTAAGGCCAAAGGTAGGTTTGGGAATCTGTTTGAATAGGGTGGCATGACTCAAGGGTACCCGTCATCACAAATTCTGTGTGTCTCAAAAAATTGTAATGCCTGTGAATCTTGCATGAAAATTTTGATTCTCTAAGTTAAATGTTGAGCATATAATGTGGGCTTTCCATGAATTGTTCATTGTTGACAATTTGATGAAAAGTTGGTGATTTCTGGAAGAGAAGCCATTTACCAGTAAGTTCTTGCTCATTCTACTGTAAATTGGGGAATTTCAGATCCTTTGATATAAGCAAAATGAGCCCTGTGGAGAGATGTGGGACGGTGCTTGCAGAACTGTGAGGTAGAGCCCTGGCTTCTGTGGAGGGGATAAGGGAAATTATTTCTGGCAAGAGAAAAGGAAAAACAGAAAGAGATTTACTACTTCCTCCACACTTAATTAATGGTCTTCCCTGGTCATCTTTAGGGCTGGTCATTTGGTATTTAGAGAATAAATACTTTAAACTCTTGATTGACCTTTAAAAAATAACAGATAAATATGATTTATAAATCAAAGGATATGTAATTAGCCAGCATTTCAAATGAAAAGAACTATTTCAGAAGACGCTATACAGCCTTTGTTTTTCAGTGTTACTTATTTAAAATGTTTGTTCTTGTGGTGCTGGAGATTTTACTTAGGAACTCATGCACGACAGGCAAAAACACTCTAACTGAGCTACAACACCAGCCTTTATTTTTGCCATCCACAGCCTATTCTGTGTCAGTTAAATATGAACATTCCTGCGAATGCCAGTGATGACCCTTTGTGAAGGCAGTGAGTGGGATTACTGCCGTTGAGTCTGCCGTGTTTCATACAGAGCATCTATTAGGTCACCCCCAGAAGTTTTTCAGTTGGCATTCACTCCTCAGGGATTCACTGGTAGGTCAGTCAGTGTCACTAAAGACTCTTCGATATGTTAAAACTGAGTTCCAGAGCAGAGAAGCTTATCCTGACTCTCGTCCCTTGCTGTGGATTCTGCTGACACCTGGCTTCATGGGGCCACCAGTTCCTGGTCATTGTCTTCAGCTGCCATCCTCCCCTTGCACATTTGCAATATTGTTTGAGCTTGCTAAATCGTCAGTGTGCACTTGTTATCTTACCTAGTTTGTGTTAGTGGAATTCATGTTTTTCTACTTCTGTCATTTCCTCCCAGCTCTGTTACTCTCCTTAGTCTGGGCAGATGCTGAGGTCTCCACGTACATCTCCACTTCTACAGTTGCACCCATTTCTTAGAAACTCTGAGGAAGAGGCTCTCCTCTTCCTTCCCCTCATTACAAGACAATTCCCTCCTGCCCCAGGGTACTGCCACCTTCAGGTCAGCCCGTTGTAACTCAGAAACTTTTCTGCAAGAGCAAAGTGGAGCACCCATGAACCCTAGGCATTTGGGCAGGTCCTGGTGAGTAGGGGCATTGAGGTAGACTGCTGTATACCTTGCTGCTAATACCTCCTTCTCTTTTTGTGTCTCTGCTGTGATCTGTGGATGCCATGGCAGTGCGAAGGACTCTGAAGAGTGGCCTGACTCCAGAAGAAGCCAGGGCCTTGGGCCTGGTTGGCACCTCTGAGCTGCAGCTGTGACCCTGGGGATACACCCACAGAAGCATGCTGGGCAGAGGAGCCACTTGTACTGGACAGAACCCCTCCAGGGGGGACAGCAGACATGACACTAACATCCCATGGTTCTGAAAGGGAGTACTCATCTCTAGGTATCACCGTGTGGCTTTTGTTTACCCCTTGCGTTGACGTGGATCTCCATGGAACCGCTGCGCGCACTTTCTTCATCATGTCAGCTCTGTTTCTTGTTTCCTTGACGCCTGGTTTGTTAGTTACAAAGTGTGATACCTTTTTCGGGGGGGCAAGGAACAGTCCTTTTAAGGAGAAAATCACTTCTGTCACAGTTATTATGAGAATATGAAACAATTTGATTAGATTCACAAACTGGGTCTCCACACTACCAAAATATCCAGATGTAAACTCCAACCTTATACTCAAAGGAAAGCACAGATTGTTTACCAGTTGTGGATTTTAGATGTACTAAATGTTTATACGAATTCATAAGTGTATACCATGTTTCAAACACTAAATAAATAGAGTTTAATGTCATAACGAGGGCCTTTTGTTCTCAAGTATGGGACTTAAAACAGTTATACAAGCTTTTCTCCTTCTCCATTACCAAGGCCTCAGTTGTCTTCAGAAGAACCCTTGTTCCACATGACCTTCAGGCTTTGTGTTGTATTTTGCTACTAGAGAGAGCAGTGCCAGGAATGTGTTCTTAGAAATTTCTAACTCATTTACACATATGTTCTTGCTACAAGATGCACTAGTTGTTGTTAACCTAATAGGTGCATCTTACCATGTGGTTTGTTGTGATGCTGAAGGATGAATCAGAAGAGATTTTTTACACATCTAAACTATTCTGTACTCACTTTCTTTCATGTAAAACTCCATCTTGGACAAATCTAAACCGCTAAAACCAAGTACAGAAATTCCAAACTTTGTCCTCAGAGTTGCATGTTCTCAGCTCTCAAACACCTGGTGGTCGAGAGCCTCCAGAGCCTCCAGAGGTGAAGCCACGGCATTCAGAGGAAGGTATTGTGAACTCAGGGCTCTCGACCACAGAGCAACATGGAGAGGCTGATGCCTAGGAAGTGGCCAAGGTCTCCACAGAGGTCTGCTGGCCTAGAGATACATTGCTCTCCGTGAAGAATCTCTACTTCCAAAATCAGGGAAAGGTAAACCAGTGTTGGAGTTATTTTGGGAGGTTGGAAGATTATTTTTCTCTTTGTCTCACTTTCAAAACCAATGTTTCTCTGCATCTACAGAGAAATATGATCTATAGATAACATATAGCACTGCCTACAAGGCCATAGATAATACATTCATGCCATAGGCTTCTATGCATGTTTCTGCCTCTTTTAAGTAAACAGTTGCTAAATGATACCAGATGGATGTGAGCACCTCAAGAGAGCCTGAAACTGTAAGAGTTTGTAGATTACAGTGATTAAACAAGTTCAGTAGCCTGTATTGAAAAGGGTATGTGGGGGCATTAGTATTCCTTTTCTTTTATGGTTTCTGGGTAATATGTGTTATATTTTATTCATAGTTTAGTGGTTTTGTGGGGCATCTGCTTGTTGCCTTGGCTCTGAAAACAGACATTCAATAGTTGTTATAAACACCTTGGGATAGTGATGGGTAAATAAAAGGAAGCTGCATTTTTTTTTCGTACTATGTAGTGAATAAATACATTGCTGCCCTTCTAGGCTCTTGGTATTCTGGTGAGACTTGTTGCTTTAGATCAAAGAATTACATTTGGAAATAAGCACCTAAGTGAATTTGTTAATTTCAGGGATAAAAAACATCTCAAAATCAGCAAGGTTAACTAATAAAGCTAGGTAAAGAAGGGTGTCTTTTATTGGGAATGACCTCAATACTCTGTCTGTAGTATGGACATAATACATAGAGGCAGTTCCCATGCTAGTGTGTAGATTAGCTGTGCATCAAGAACTACTGGTATCTCTTTCCCTCTGCTAGGAATTGTAATGTAATTGGTCTGGGATTTGGTATGTTTAAAAATATTACATCCTTCCCCTTGGTTGTTACATATAGAAAGGTTTGGAAATCACTGAATCACAAGGGTTTTTTTTTTTTTTTTTGTATTTTGGGGTGAGGGTTGGAGAATTAAGGTGATGTTTTTAAGAACTTCATGAAACCAAATGTGATCTCCCAAGACATAACTGTTTCTTTTTACTTTTAGGGTTTTGTTAGGGTCTTGCTATATGTCCCAGGCTGGCCGCAAATTCACTGATCTTTCTGCCCAGGCCTGCTGAATGCTGGGATTATAAAGATGTGTCACCACACCCAGCTATACCTGATTCTTAATCACAGTTGTTAACCTAAAATAAATGATTGATTGGCTCTCCAAATAGAATTTCTATAGGAATAGCAAAGGATTATACTTCAAGTGTACGCTGTGTGGACGTACAGATTCATCCTAGGAGGCTGGGGCAAGGGGAAGCTTTAACAAGACAAAGAGAAGTGTAGAGAAATGTCTTAAAGAGATCATTGGTTGAAGAGCGGAAGTCAGTTCTTTAGTGGAGACAGTCTGAGATAAGCGTTCTTGTGCAAATGGCTAATTGGCTTTATGCACCTTTCTCAGTCTTTGAGGGACTCATACAGTAAGTTGTGGCTCAGAAAAAAAATTCCTATTAGGTATTTTGTTTTTGTAATAGCATAGTATGTGAATGCCACTCATGCGTGGCCTCCCAGCTTCATTAACTTCAGACATAAGTGAATTCATTTCAGTTACTGATAAATTTTACATGACCAAGGAATTGATGATGTAGGCTGCATTTGAACAAAGCCTTTCACACTGGGTACTCAGTCTGCCTTGAAAGCCAGGTGGAAGAAGCAAGCAAACCTCTTGTTAAGCATTTTTTAGTGCCTAGAAACACTGGAGGAACATGGGAAGTTGTTTAAGAAACCAGCTCTTGCCATCTCTTTTTCTTCCGCACCTTCAAACCCTGAGAAATGCCTGCTGATTCTGGCAGGACAGACTTGCTGTGGGGAAATGAACCCTGAGGCACTGTGGGCAAGTGTCACAGGGTAGTCAAAATGCAGCAGTGTCCCTCAGCCCTGTTTGCAGGGTGGCTCAAAACCTTCTCTTCTGATCATTCTCACTAGATTGGTGAATGCTACTGAGGGAACCTCCATCAAAGACATGGAGGAGCCTGGATGCAAAATCAGTCCTCATCTTTAAACTTGATGGTTTAGTAGTTTTTAGTGAAACTGGAAGGTTTTTTTTTTTTTCTGTTGCTTATTTCCTTTCTCCCTTTTATCATATATCCTGGCTACTACTATCATTTATTTTTTCATCCAGAACTTTGGAAGTACTAATGTGAATGGTACCTTACACTTGCAGGATGATTTGCTAATCTTTCTGGTTATTACATAAACATTCTTATACCTATGTCTTCGTATAGATGCTGGTAAACAAAGGTAAGTGCTTTTCTACCAAAGATGCCTGGGTATTGGTTTTAGAATTTTGTTGAGGATTGTCCTGTTTAAAAAATAACTTTAAAGGATTTAGGGCTGAAGGGAAAGGTGTACAGTAGGGACTTAGAGAGCTGGAAACCAATTTTCAAGTTCACCGTTGAACACTGTGGGCAGATCACCCTGATTGTCTGAGTCTGTTCTACACCCAGTTGTTAAGTGTTCTGATAAGGGAAAACTGAGGGAGGCCTGATAAACACAAAAGAGGAAAGTGAAGAGAGAAGCACAAATTGGAGTAACGTGGACCCAAAATAAGGTACGCTGGCAGTTACCAAAAGCTGCAGGAGACAAGCAGCAGATTCTTCCCTAGTATTCAGAGTACAGCCCCATGAACATCTTGATTATTGGCCAAGAAACTGTTTCTGAACTTCTTGTCTCCAGAACTACATAACGGGGCCTGTATGTTGTCTTAAGCTACCAAGTTAGTTAGCAGACCTAAGGAATTAAGCAATCGCAGCAAATTCACTCCAAGGGCCCATTATGCAGGACACAATATGCCCCGGGGAATCAGTAGGGAGAAAGGAGCCATGTCCCCTTAGGGAGATCACTAGGAGCCACCGGGAACAGGCATCAACCAAGCTTGATGTCTTAGTGTATCACATAGTGAGGTCAGCCTAGGTTACAGAGCAAGACCTTGTGTAAAAAAAATTTATTTTTAGTTAATTAACTGTTCTGTAGTTATTTCTAGTTTCATTATCAGGAATTGTTTTAACAGAGATAAGCTGGAAACACTTGGATGAAATGTCTGCAATAGCAATGAAGGTACGTATTAAAACACATTATTAATTTTGTGAAAAAAGATTTTGGTAGAAACATGATTGTTTTCCTAAGCAAATTAGAGAGACAAGTGGACTATTTTTTTTTTTTTAATAGCTAAATGACATGGTAGAAAGTGACATATCCTGGCACGTCTCCATATGGGTAAGACTGACCCAGGGATGAACCTGGCTTGTAGTGCTGGTTTGTTTTTAAGCATGTTAGCTTCTGGCTGGCCCTCACTACTTTCACTTTTTTTTATTTTTATTTTTAATGTGGGAGGCCTGCTCACAACAGCTTTTTATCCATGCGAGGCTAACCAGCTGGATACTGAAAACATCCAGTTAAAGGTCTCATTTTGCTTGCTACATTTACCAACGGTATTGAACAAGGCATGGGTGGTAGGTGCTGTAGAAAACATAAGAATATGTAATTACAAAGACCCCATTTCCAAACTGACAAGTGAAGGTGCATTGTCTGATGAAGATTTTTCAGCCACAGCTTGTGAGAATGGCAAGAGGCAGTTTCAGACAGATGTGGATGGCAAAACATCTTAGCATTGGTAATGCATTTTATTATGCCATCTGAAAGAGCCTGTGAGATGAACTAAGGTATTTCCGCCTCCAAAATAAAGCAGTGCAGTGGTCTGTCTTCCCAAATTACATAAACATTCAAACTAGTGGCATCTTTTTGCATTGATTAATTTTGCCTGGTTGGCTCTTATATTCATCAGTCCTAAAGTATGAGGGAGCTCTTGATTTAGCATAAAGTTGTGTATAACTGTTTTAAATTTAATCTATTAATGGTTCATGGAACTCCTCCATATCAGGTAGGTTGGCTTTCCAGAATCACATAGGATCTCCAGACACACTATGTGGCAACTTCCAGATTCCTGAAGACACCTAGAAGACAAGGCAAGATGACCAAAAGGTCTCTGAATGGTTCTGGCATAAAGCACTGAGCCTCAAACGGGGCTCTCTCTCCTTGTTGTCTAGGGTTTTGATGTAGAGGCAGACTGAAGCTGGACCTTGACAGAAAACTACAAAAAGGTGCAGGATGAGAACCAAGTTAACGTTCAGAAAGAGAGCAGAGGCAAATAAATCAGTTACAGCAACTGTGAGCAAGTGCAAGGCCAGCTTCAATTTCCCAGTGCCACATGAGCTGGGTGGGGTGGAGCAGGCCTGTAATCCCAGCGTTTCAGATTGCTGTGTGTTCCAGGGCAGTTTAAGCTACATAGTTCAGGACTAGCCTGGACTACAGAGACTGTCTAAGGAACAATAAGGAGGGACCTTTCTTGAGTTTTCATCTATATAATTTAATGGTCACAATTTACTCCGTAACAGAGGCTGTGCATGTTAACAAGAAAATACTTGGCTGAAAAAACAGAACCCAGTGGGCAGGCTGGCGGCAAAGAAGGAAGCTCATCACACAATTCCAAAGGTAACAGCATAGCCGATGTGGACTGCTACACACCCAGAGGCCAATCAACGGTAAAAACAGAATCACATTGCACAAATAATGCTACCAGAGACCTCTGTGGTGTAAGTGGCTGTTTTGGACAGAAAAAATATAACCTAGAGTAACTGCTAAAGTCTAAAGCAAAGACATATAGCTTAAAACCTAACAGGTAAACTGGATTTTTAAACAAATTGAAATGGGATTAAATAAGGGTATAGGTAAAATATGATTAACTGCTGAAACAAGACGACGGATACAGGAGACAAACTATACTACTTTATCTTTGTGTTTAATCTTCCCCATAATTAAAAATTTAGAAAAAAATGTATTATGCAGAAACTAAAAAGAGTTCCCTTGGTTTTTCTCTTACAGTCATCATATATTTTTTACTTGACTAAACAGAATACAAATTCTCCATGCATAAAAGGAAAAACATCTACACACACTGTGGCAAGTTTCAGACTGCATAAGCATTACTGTTACCATTTTAGTTGATTGAAAGTTTTGATACTGGAACCTATCCTGGCAATTCTTATTTAGTATGTCTACAGAGGGATCTGAATATCCTACTTCTGAGCCTAGTGACACTGATGTATATTTGAAAGTTTGGCGAACACAATTGGACTGTATGGGTTATTGTATATAAGCTACTACTTTTCGACCCTGTTGTTGGATTGGGTACTTCCCTGAATGCAGGCGGAAGATACAGCACTGTATGCATAGTCTAATCTGTTCCAACACACCATGAGGCATTCTGCGATTTATTCTCACTTTGTGACTGTCACAGTATCCTCCTCTTGGGTAGGTGGTTTCTTGTACAGCTCACGATGCTTTATTTTCAAATGTAAGTCTCATGGATGTTTCTTTTCCATTTAACTCAGTTGTTTTTCATGTCACTGTATCTTTTGCCAGAAGCATTCTCATCCTCCTTCACTGGGACCTGCTTCACAGGTGGAAACCTGTGCAGTCACATAATCTTATTCATTACTGGGACACATTACCCCAAATTCATAACTTAAGGGAGGAAAGATTTATTTTAGCTCACAGTCTCTCCATTCATGGGTGGCTGGCAATGGCAGAACGGGCCTGGTGAAGAACAGCTGCTCACAGGATCCCAAGAGGAAGAATCGGGCTCCTCCTATCATTCCAAGCTGCACTCCGATAATCTAATTTACCACACACCTGTAATCCTCACCTCTGAACAGACATCACCTCTTAGCAGCACATGGAATCTGCAGATAATCCATAACATCCAAATACATGACTTTGGGGGGACATTCCAGATCCAAACCACAATAGGCTGCTTTCTCAGAGGGCCTCAGACTGGTTTACTAGTTTTCTTTCACTGTATTCTCAATTTTATCCTTGGGCTTGTGTTCCATAAGTGAAGTCCAATGGAAAAATAAATCACACATATGAGCAGAGATGAGGGTGTGTTCCCTGTTCCTTACTGCCCCATGCCCTTTCAGATTAATGCTGCCACATGAGCTCAAGATTCCGGTGAACTCATGATGTGGTAGATCTCAGAGTCAAAGTGAGTACAAGGTAAGAATGTTACGCTTATAGCTGAGTACATGGTATACTGAGAGCCCCAAGAAGCTATTAATCCAGACTTGCTTCAACAGAAGGAAATGACGTTCTAGAAGCATGAATCACTGAGGAACCCTATCCTGTCTTACTCATGTTATCTCCCTGTATCAGCCAATTACTTCTGCTGAAAGGGCAGCCCATACTTCAATTTTGTTCTTTATTCCTTAGTAAGCTGGAGATGTGGTATGTTGATAAAATGTGCATATTACCAAGAAGAAAAATAATAATAAAGTTTTGTGTGGTTTTTTTCTTCCACTGCATTGGTAAGAATGATACACGCACACGATATGGGTAAACTGTGAATTACAAATTCTGTAATTTGATGATTCTGTGTAAGTTAAGTGCTTCTATATTTGCAGTTAAAAAGAGCTGTGCAATATAAAAAGTGGTGGCAAAATGCATGCTAATATAAAAATTTAAGTTTTCTTAAGACAGCATTAAGTAACAGAAAACCTTACCATGAAGAGCTTATAGTGACCACAGAAGAAAAGAACATCACATTTTAGTATTTTTAGTGATACTGTTTTCCTGTTTTATTTGCCTGAGTTGAAAGTTTTTCTATATTCCCTGGGCCTGGCCTCAAACTCGCAATCCTGCTGCAGACCTGGGATTACAGGCACGTGCTGCCACCTTGGCTATTCTGTGGAGTTTTAAACATTACCACATCTTCACTTTTCAGTGTGCATTGAGTATTGTAGAGCCAGCTTGGCTTTTTATCATGCTACTCCTTGAAACAGGACTTGAGGCTACTGTTATCCCTTTCCTTTGACAGGCTTCTGAGGAGCATCACAGATTTTTAAAGAGTTCCATTCCTCTCCTGGGTCCTCTGCTACTTTAATTATGGAATCCAGAATTAGACCAAAACTGAAGCAATTCACGATTTCCGTGAGTACTAACAGAGGGATACTGGCTACAATGGGGGAAGATGACTTGTTAATTTTCTTTTAACCTTGACTCACCTTAGAGAACCAGTCAAGTACTACTAGACTGGTGCGTATGTTTTTCCCTTGAAGAGCTTGAAGTATAATAACCTGGATAACTAAAAAGACCAAAATACCGCCTAAATTAGCGAAGATCCGACATAATATGTGGACTGTTGAAAACATACACACCAATGTTTATATGGCGAGGCTGAATTATAAATGGTTAGCTGTGAAATTTCAAAGGTAAGGGGTGCTATTTTAAACATTTTTTCATTAGAAGCCAATCAGTATGACTGGTGTACTGGCATACTTAAGTTATTAACATGAAAACTAATTTAAACTTCCAAAGACTTCTGAGCACTAGTATTTCAAAAGCTGTAATTACAAATATGGGGACTCAGCAAATTGATTTGCCGTAATCCTTCAGAGCTAACTCTACTTGGTAAATGGACAGAGAAGATTGAGTCCCTTCTTTCTTAAACATCATGGTAATCAATCAAAACAAAATTTAAAAAAACGATGGATACCGAGAGTGGTGTCAGAGGCAAGTGCATGTAGAAAATTGTGGGAACTTCTTTTAGCTCTTCAGTGGGTCATGAAAGAGGTAAGACCTAGACTGTAGGTTGTACAAGAATATACAGAAATTACTGCAGAAGGGATAAGCCAGGAAAGAGAATGAAAACCAGATGGGAATGGAGTGTGCAGATGGTACAGACCTGACCCTCAGCCCGCAGAACTTTGTTCTCCAATCTAATGTTTTTTAATATAAAAACTGAAGCCGCTCAAGGACTTCAGGTCTGTGTGAGTTATTCTTTACTTTCCTTGCTGGGAACTGCAGTGAAATTTTCGCTTTCATCCAGTCCCAGGGCTCCAGAGTAAGGAAACAGACATTTATAACTGAAAATACGAGCAACTACCAGATGTGGTAGATAAAGTCAAGTTTATCTTATGTCAAATATTAGGCTTAAGTCAGGCACAGTGACCCATGCCTATAGTATCAGCACTTGGAAGGTTCAATTTCCAAAGGTCAAGCCTTTCAGGAGGGTCACTAATTCTAGTCCTGTCTGGGCAACTTAGTGAGACCTTGTCTCAAAAAATAAAAAGACAGATGATGTAGCTCAGCATGAAAATCCTAGGTCAGTCTCTAGTACCCCTACCAAAAACATAGATGAGAGTGGTTAGACACCTAATACCCTACATAACTATGGGAAATGACTTCTGAATTATGAAAGACTTACAAAGGAGCTCTTAGAACACCACTCTGATCTAAGCAGGATTTAGGGTATTTAGGACACCTTAGACCCTAGAGGTCTCAAAAAGAAAACAAGTAGATAAATAACTACTAAAGGCTGAGAATATAGCTCAGTATGAAGGCCGTAGGCTTGACCTCCCGATACCACCACTAAAAAATTTGGTAAATGTACAAATCACAATACAAAAATGGAAGCAAAAAAAATTTTAGGACACTAATGAAGATAAACTTTAGAGGAAACTGAAAGAGAGGAAAGTGTGTTCCTGGTAAAATATATAAAGAATATTCATTATAACACATTACGGAAAGGCATAAAAATTAAGTTGAACAATATGAATACACCAGAATGTAGCATTATCCACAGTAACTTTTGGCAATAATGAAAATGATTCGTATTTCTGTGCTGTTCATAAATAATTTATTAGCCATGTGAATTCTTGAAATGTGGCTAACACAATTAAGGACAAGGATTTTTTATAAAATTTTCATTTAAATAGTCACATGCGCTTAGTGGCTGAGTGAACTGTGCAGTCTAATGCTTCATGTGTCAAAAACACGTGGTTTCTTTGAGGGGATTTTGATCCCTAAGGGACTGAATGTCAGTTGTGGGAAAAGAAAGCCTCTTAAGAGATTTATCTGATCATTTATCAAGATCTAAAATTCTCCACAGCATTTTGGAGGTAGGGCTGGCACAACTCAAAGGGGAGAAGTATGCCCTTCCAACTCCCAGCTAATGTTAGTGGGAGTTTTAAAAAGCCTAGGATTTTGGTCACTCAGAAAGGTGACAAAGTCAAAGAATTTGAAGTTGGGAGCACCCTGGGGCCATCTGGGCACAGAATCACTGCTGTAGGACTGGTGCAGAGCTGTTGTGGGCATGCTCATTTTCGGACAGCATTTGCAGGATTAGATGAAGGTTTTGAGGTGGAAGAACCTGAGGTCCCTTTCTGGCCACCTGTAGGTTGTGCAGGCCCTTTCTTTTTCGGGATTACAGTCTTGTTCTTGCTCTTAAACACTTTACTGGGATCCAGCTTGTTCACAAAGGAGTCAGTTTCTTCTGTGAGCAGGTCTGTGTTGTAGGTGATGGGTTTATACATGTTGAACCACTGCTGCAAGGCAGAATTGAGAGAGAAGATCAGACTTCAAAGAAAAAAAAAAAAAAACGCCATTCTTAGTACGGTTATAAAGAGTAGCACACTGGAGACAAAAAAAATGAGAAAAACTGGTTGAATATCTCTCCCTAATTGATTTTTTTGCATGTCTACCAGTAAAGCCTATGCAAATATTTCAAAATTTGAAACATCTGAAATCTGAAACACATTTTATACCAAGCATTTCATATAAGGGATACTCAATTTATGTAAGTTTTTATGAAAAACTGCCTTGAAAACTATTAGCTCTTCTTTAAGAGAAAGTGATGCCATATAAGACTTAAATGCAGTGTGAAAATCAGGAATCTGAGTATACTTTCTTCCTTTTGATTGAGATAGTGTTCACTGGATAGACTTTGGCAGCATCCACCTGCCACGGGAGGTATGACAGAGACCATGTGGGGATTTCCTAAGGAAAGATGTGCTAGTGTTTTCTTTCCACTAGCTCTTCAAGTAGCAGAGAGCAAAGAACATCCCTTCACTTTTCTTTGATCTCAACTACCTTCTAATGCTGACCACACGATAGCTGTCATGATGTGACCTTTGAGGAAAATGAGACTCAATTAATACATAGTGAGGTGAAGCTTGAGCTGAGTCCCTAATTTCCTGTTGATTTAGGGCTCTAAGAAACCACCATGAAGGTGCCCAGACCAGCTCTTTCCACTGACAAGTTCTTATAGTCACCCTTGCAGCTCTCTGACCAGGCTGTGTATCAGTATTATCTGACATCTGTATATTTTGAAATGGTGCCCATACCTATAATACAAATAAGACATCTGTACAGTGCAACACACTGTGGACATTAAGCAGGACAAGGCAGGTCTATAATCCTCAGAGCAGCAAGTAGAAAGAATAAGAATCAAAAAGGAACCAAAAGTGGTAACTGAGTCTGCCTCTGCAAGAACAGAGAAGTAAGTGGTATTTTTTTGCTCTTTCTGAGAGCATGTATTCCCTTTCCGAAAACCATTATCTGGACCCATTCCCCCAGCAGGAGTCAACTAAAACTACCTAGGTGATTAATTCTGGGGGTCAAAAAAGTTTAGGAGTCACTGAACTAAACTAGATAAATATAAAGTGAGGCTGTTCACCCAACAGAATCACCTGTGTTGCTTACTGAAAATAGGTTTCTGGCTCCACCCTAGATCTTGTAAGTCAGATGGGGAAGTTAGGAATCTTCAATGTAACCATTTCCTCAGAAGATTTTGTTGTACGTCACATTTTGAGATGACAGATAGTTTCCACTTACCTTGGCCTGTGGGCTAATACCATAGCTGGTGAAGGCATATTGCCACTGGGGCAGGCCCAGGTGGGTGATGAGAAGGCGATAATAGGCGGTAAATGTATCTGTCAGAAAATGCCAATATAATGCTCTATCTAGAAACCAGATCTCAGTGTCTTGTGCTGATGCTGAAATAGTAGACAAAGGAAGTAAAATGACCATCTTAACATTTTTCCCTTTAACTATAAAGTCAATACACACTCATGATTTAAAAAAAAAGCTAATAGAGTGGAAAATATAAAAGTTCTATTCCTCCCTTCCAACTTCTCTGTCCCATCCCCCAAAGGCCATTTTTGACAATTTGATACTCTTAAAATTCTTGAATGATTAGTCAACAGATTTTTCTGCTATTTCCAAGCATCTGGAAGTATATTTAAGCTACTTTCTGAGGGGACTCACCACACTCCTCTACCCGCTACAATCGTATATACATTGTGGTCTTAGCTTTTCTGGTGGACATGAATTCTGAATGGTTCAGGCTTATTTGGAGATCTCTCAGCAATCAGAAGTGCTGTGAAAAACCATTATGAAAATTATGACAAGGGCCCTGGGCAGTTCACTCCCAGGAATCCTGCCTGCATTGCGTGTGATGTTCTGGCTGAGCTAACACAGGCACTACTTACCAACTCCTGTCTTGCATCTTCTGACACTGGGATCTTCCATTCTTACCACCTCAGGCCTATCCTAGTTCATCTGTTTTCTAGATAGCAGTTCCATCATACACTCTCTACTTCTTACTGTCACTAACATTTTCATTTGAATCTTGCAATTTTGCTAAACAAAACTCTGACTCTCTACTGTCTTCCAGATTATGTCCAAATACCTTGGGAGGGAACAGTTGAATTTCTCCTGTGCTTTGCATGAGAGAAAGCAGCTGGTCCTGTGACTTCCCCTCCTCACTCACCCCCAGATGAGCCATGTAGTCCACTGAGTTGAGCTGTTATTTCCCCAAATCAGTGTACTTTCTCATGACAGGGCTTTCGTCCATTTGCTTAGATTCCCCTTTTGCTACATCCTCATCTGATTCCATCCAGAGCTCAAGATGCAGCTCAAAAGCTAAGATTCCTCCAGCTAGAGAGAATCTCTCCTTCTCCAAAGGTAAATCCTGGTGGCTGAACCTTTGCTCCCAATCTCCTAAGAAGGTCTGGCCTTGTCTAGCCTTGTTTCAGTTGGTACAGCAGTGCCTGTGGTAGCTCAGCTAGGCCTCACTGCTGTTGATGAGGTGGTATTTGCAGTTTGAGGGTACAAAACCTCAATAGCTACCACCTGGCCTCCTTTTCTCTTGATTTTTCATCTGGGGTTTTGAGGTCAAGTTACTTAGAATTTACTGCTGTTAACTGGCCTAGACACATAAGTTTAAAAATGTTTTTCCTGGATGCTTATCTAATGCCTGTGCCTGCAGGAGTCTATAAACAGACTACTACTTTCAGCTTTTACTCCTATTGACTATTATGCATCAACTCACATGCAAAGATGGATAAGAAGACTCTAGAAATTGGCCTCAAGGTGGATGCTTGGAAATGACCAAAAGTGCTTTCTGAATCTTGACACACACCAGAAGTCTAGAAGTATCTCTGGATGCCAGAAAGGTATGTGCCTTCTGGGTGATGCTGTCAATCAAGATAAGACCAAACTCGAGCTATATGACCCTCCTTGAAAATGATTCTTACCTGGCTTCTCAGTTTTGTAGACCAGGCAAACCTTCCCATTCCCATTGCATGAGTCCAGCTCGAATATTACACTGCGAGAGTCAAAGTGAGGCTTCTCTGGCTGGTCTTCATTGGCTACAAACCCAAGAGTTAGTAGTAACGTTTAACAACCTCAATTCACACACAGAACTATATAACTTTGCTATGATGGAAAAAAGGGGGGAGAGGGAGTCTTCTCTCAGACATATTCTTAAGTATTCTTTTCAAAAGAATTCTGTACTTTAAAAATGGTCCTCGGTTTCACTGATGGATTAGACCTCCTGTTTGAGCTTTCCTATACAATAGACAGTGTCAGGGAACCGATAAGGACTATCACAAGGACTTCCTAAAATCCGTAAGAAATACCTACATGCAGCTCACAACTTAGCAGCCTTACGTGCCTTGTTCACTTTGCACACACTTTCTATATAATTCTTAAAGACTACAGAAGAAAAATACTTGTCTAGCAACAACTGCATCTACCAATGGGCAAATACCAACTTTTGCAATGACCTTGTAAGACAATAAACCTTTGAGCAGGTTAAGTGGACTTCTCTTTGCCTTTAAAAGCCTTTCCTTACTTCAATCTCTTTGGATGTCTTTATGATTTGTCACCAGCTTGCGCATTCTGAACTAGAATTCCTTGCTATTCATTCCTGAATGAATGCAATTTTTTCCCCAAGACATCTCTGTTATTTCAGGCTGACAAGTGATTCCTTTTTTGTTTTCTTCCTTGCATTATTGGATCCATATGACTTTATACTTATTTTGAAACAATGTCATTTTTCTAACCAATCTGGGTACACAGAATTCTAAGATGATCCTTAAATTTACTGTCTTTTGGTTATGTACACCTCTTATAATCCTCCCCCCTTTAAGGCAGCTGGCATCTGTGAAGATGATGAAGTCATTCGCTCAATTAAGCTACATTTTTAAAAAATTCATAGCACATTGGGAAGAAATTTTTTTGCTGACTCAGAAGTGTTTTTGCTCTATGCTGTAAGAGGTTTATGTGGCTAGTATCTGAACGCAGCCTTAGGCTGCAGAAAGTGAGCCCTCGTAGGCTACTCTTCATCCAGGACAATGAAAACCGTATTTATAGGCTAGAGCGGAGGGAGGGAAACTGACTTCTTTTACTGTAAGGCAGATACTGTCAGCCTAGTTCCTCCAGCTAGAGAGGATCACCACTCCTTCTCCAAAGGTAAATCCTGGTGTCGTACCTTGGCTTCCAATCTCCTAAGGGGTTTGGCCTTGTCCTGTTCTGTAGTTTCATAGTCCCTAGGCCTCAGCTGCTGTTGGGAAACGAGGTGGTATTTGAAATTTGAAGGTAAAAAGTTTCAATAGCTACCACCTGGCCTTTTCTCTTGATTTTCCATCTGGGGTTTTGAGGTCAAGTAATTTAGAATTTACTGCGGATTTGTTATGACAAAAAATATATGCTGCTTAGACACTGTAATAAGGTCTTTTATGCGGTACTGAAGATATACCCTAGTGCCTTCGCACTGAGCTGTAATCTTATGAGTCACTTCCCTCAGAAGCAGCAAATACCTTAGAGGCGGGAACTGAGAGGAAAGGAGCTGTGTAAGACTGCCACATTCACTGAATGCTCTTGCTACTGAAATAGTGAATGGCGTTTGGAACACTCACTCATTATCCATCTACTACATGCCTGGCACTGAACCGGGTGCAGGAAACAAAGCAAAGATCTCAATAGTTTCCTTCACAAAAATTTCCTAGTTGGTATAGACTTTTTTCTTTTTTAAACTTTATTCCCAGTGTCTTGAGAAGCTGTGAATAGGAAGGGTTTTATTTTGGTAAAACATATTGCAATGCCACAACCTCCTTCCACCAGTCTCAATATTTAAAATACACTTTCCTTTTATGAAAGAAAACAGGCTGATTTCTACCCCAAAACAAAAGTTCTGCTAGGTACCTTCACATACATCGTCCTCCAGGTCTGCCAGAGTTGGTGCATTTGGAAGTGAATATATGGATGACTGGTTGAGCTGAGTCAGTTTTGAGATGCTGTTGATTGCCATACTGCCCAGAGGAATGATGTGCTCTAAGGGAATATTATAAAGAAGAATGACATAAAGTAACAGCCCAGTTACAACGATCAGCTACAACAAGTCCAGCTATTTGGTCTCATGGCTGAAGTATTGATGAAAGGCAGAACAGAGCTCACTCACTGTATGCCTTCAAACAACAGCATTTCATGAAAAAAGAAAAAAAATAACAGAGGCCAAAGTAGAAGAACTGACAGTGAGTACTCAAAAGAGCAAGAATATTTGCCTTAAGGGAACACTTTTAAAAGTAAATGATGTTGGGATACTTGCTCAGGCCCCTTGGCCGGGAGCTTTTATTTCTTTTATTTCTGAAAAAAAGTAATGTGATAATATTTTTATTCTTTTCCCTTTGCTTAACTAATACTGTGTATGAAGAATAACACTTTTTCAAAGTAGTAACAGCTTTGGTTACATAATATAACTTTTCTCATTTTGTCATAAGCTTTCAGGACAGAAAACCTCTCTCCTTGTCATTTTCCCTTTTTTAATAGAGAAAACCTGGCAGCTTTGTTTGGTTCAAGTCTTCTGTGATTACTGTGTAAATAAAGAACAGGAAAACTACATGTTTTCCTTATCAATTATATGGGATCCTTGTTATCTAAGATGCTTGCCAAGGGTGGCACACAGACTTGAAAATTGGTCTTCTCAAAAAAATGGAATGATTGAAGGTAATGAAATAGGTGATTATACACAAAGGAATGTTGAACAACACCCTACTAAAGTAAACACCAGAAAAAGCTGTCTTTTTGTCCCTGACTTAAACTATTCAGTAAAGAATGAGTAACAGGGATAAAAATACCAGGATTGGGATAATTACAGAGGATATGGCAATCATGAACAAAATAAAACATGCATGAAACATCTCTTTTCCAAGGCAGGTTTTGATGGAGATACTGTCATTCCAGAGATGCAGGCAATGGAGAGTGTCAACAGTCTAGTCTCTGTTACCTGTCCGTTGATCCAGATTCCAACAGCCATGGGCATGTTCTATAGCAGGAATCCTCAATCTTTTTGGTACCAGGGGCCAGTTTTATGGAAGACAATTTTTTTCACGTATGTGGGAGTTGTGGTAGCTGTGGTAGCATCACTGCCTCACCTCCATTCCAGATCATCTGACATTAGATTCTCATAAGGAGTATACAACCTGGATTCCTTGCATGTGTAGTTCAGTGAGATTTATGCTACCATGAGAGACGAATCCAACACTGCTCTGACAGGAGCCAGAGCTCAGGTGGCAACACAAGCAATAGGAACAGCTGTAACTATAGATGAAGTTTCATACTACCACTTACCTGCTCTGCAGACTCACTCAGTATTGGCCCATGGCAGGGGGACCTCTGTTCTAAGGCAAGGTGTTGATATTGGTGACAGATGGCTATTTCTAAGATAGAATTTAATGTTAAATGTTCACTAGTAAGCTATTCAGAGTATCCCTAGTTAGCTATGGGAGACAGAGAAGTGGCTTTGGGAATCACTAAACAAAGGGAACTCAGATGTAGAGGCAGGAGACAAAGACAATGGAAGAGAGAAGTCAGCTTTGAAGATTTGCTATGCAACACTTATCATTTCACTCTTACGGCATTAGGGAGTTACACAGGTGCTTCCCAAAGCCAATGTAGATGTGGCGATGTGGTAGGAGTTGGAGGGCGATAAGAATACTAAGTTATGCCAGGAATGGAATGAGTTCCAGTAACTAGATCAGGATTTCCCGGTTTATGAACTTTTATAGGGGTCTTCACCTAAATATGCTGTGTTGCTTTTCGTGTCTACCTAGTATCTACAATGGTTAATAAGACAGCCAGCAAATAGAAGGTGGTTGGTGGCTTAGGCTGTGGTGATATAGGGAGAGAAGAAAAGGCTCTGAGTTTAAGTTTAGAGTCCTAACATCATCACAACGGTGGAAAAATAGAAGGAGCCCAGAGAAGACACTTAGTTGATCCCAGGAACACTGGAGGCTAACAGATGCAGCTGACCCTGAGAGGATTGCACTGAGCAGGACAGCTCAGAGGCTTCATATATGTGTTGGCTGCATTATTTATGTAGTGATTGTTTTCCTCCATCTTTTCCCAAAAGTCTCTGCACTGAGCTTCCAGGTCACTATCAGAAAGTGCAACAGGGTAGTAGCAGGAGAGGCATGGATGGTACCTGTTAGCTTAGTCCCAAACTTCTGGATGTGGCACTGGTGGGACACCCGTAACAACTACTCAGACTTGGACCCTGATGCTGCCCCCCCCCACCCAGGCCTCTCACTCAGCAAAACGCCCCTCAACCGCAGGGGGGCCTCACCATCCAGCTTCACGCTCCAGGCCACATGGAAGCCATCCGTCATCAAGTAAAAGTTCTTCATGTCCTCAGGCATCAGGCACCTATTTCTCTGTGATCACAAAGACACCGGGGTCAGGCTAGCAAGGCCAGAGCAGAGCTATGCATCAAAAAGCACAGGAGACACTCACTATGTACCATGTTTCGGTTCCTGCAATAGGATGATGAAAAATTACCTGCGAAACTTCGTTAGAGAGATTCTGGGGCTTATCAGCACCCTCATCAGTTTGATCTTTTTGTGTTTTTGCCTCACCAGACAAAGCAGCCATCTGCTCTGCCATGATATGTCTCTGGACATCTGGAGAAGGAGCTCAAAGAGAAATGAACAGAGACAAGGGAGGTCCTGGTGACCATAACACAGCAAAACAATCATCGCCATGAATTTCAGGCCCATGTGTGTATATTAGTTCCCAAATCTGGACACATGAAAACATTTTCTAACAGTCCTGAATATTCTTAGAAAGTAAAAAAGTACAGTAAGATATACATGTATTTCATATGAATAAAGACATCCTCCAATATGGTAGAGCAGAAAGGAGCAGCCCAGAGGCTCTCAGAGGCTCTAGGAGAAAGCCCTAGACACTAAATAACTTACCCCTGTGCACATGCCTGGAACTGGAGGCAGAGGGGCAACATGTTAGTAATTCTGTCCGAATTTTTGGCTTACGGGTCCCTTCTCAGATGTGACGCTGCCTACTGTGGTTCCAGCTCAGTCAGTTCTGGGCTCCCAGTGTGAGGAGTGTTACGCGGAACAATTCCAATTCACTTCCGAGTGCTGCACTTGCTGAGTTAAAACTTCCATGTCATTCAAACTCTGCAATCGGGGTTCAAGAATAAACTAATCTAAGACTGGGTCTATACTATACCAGAGCGGGAAGGGCATACACCTGACAAGAAGATGGGACCTAGGGAGTTAGGATTTGAAGCCATACATCTTCAGGATTTGTAAGTGAAAAGAAGCTTTTGGCTTTAAGTGGATTTTAAGGCAGTATTTTAGATCATTAAATTAACAACAGTTGCCATTTTAATGAATTAAATTTTTAATTTATTTTAAAAGCCAGAATATGATTGTGATAGTTTCTGTTCACTTGCCTGAATCCACCTAGTTCCCAAGCTCACAGGTGAGAAATTTAAAGGACTGGATTCTCAGATGTGTTGGGCTAATTTATTTCTTACTTAACAAGTTACTTAGAATTTACAGCTTGCTTCTGTCTGGCTGTATTCTTTGTGCTTTCGGACAGAAAAATTGTGCCTGCAAAATGCCCTTCTACCAACACAGAAACCCTTCACACAGGAAATAGACATTTAACAGTGTTCTGACAAGATTCGTGCTCCTTCTGTAGCCCCAAAGCTAGCAAATGCTCACATTTGAATCACTAGTGCCATCTTGTGGTGAAGGCAAGTATTGTTTACCAGCCATTCTTGGGGATTCAGTGAGATCCCAAAGAGGACTGTTAGGCTATTGCTCATCTTTGAATTGGGTTAGTCACAGTAATGGTGATTGTACACTGGCATTTACTTTATCCAAGGAGTAAACTTCAATATTTTATACTAGTGTTTTGAAAAGATTATTCGAGGTCTATAAAAACAGGATTAAGCCAGTGAAATCATATTGCATTTCAAATACTGATATAAACATCAAATAAGCCAAATTCATGGAAAACATTATGTCTACGGCATTCTAATACAAATGACTGGTGGGGCCTTACAGTCCCGCTTGTTTTGGCAATTTAACTTCTCTGAATGGGATGTTCAGGGTCAATTTCTAGGAGGCTTCTCTACCCTGGCAACTGACTCAGTTATTGCTATTTAAATTTTGGTTTTAGTCAATATGTAAAGAGTTTACTCTTCTCTTGGAGAAATATACCCTTTCTCTGCATACCAGATTCATATTCTGTCTTTTCTTCTCTTGGCAGTAGAGGAATAAGGGAGTGGGAAAGATAAAAACTGGTAGAAAGAAAATGGGTATCAGACTGGAGCGAGTACTTCGGTAGAAGTCAGGAAGGGAGAAACACTGCTGAGGTGTAACCAGACTACAGTAACAGCTGATTGTATAACAAGGTATCTGCTAACTCTGTCTAGTCCAATGATCACTCTGTCACATGACTCTCAATTTGCAATACTTGTATTCTCCTTCCAAAGAGGCTAACTACAGTAGTTCCTCCTTTCTAAAGAGTCCACCGCAAACTGTTACTACTTCGTTAGTTTTGACAGCAATCAACTACATTCCCAGAAAATCTTTGTAAGACCTTACTGAGCCTCAAAGGAAAAGCTGCCTACTACCTCCTACCTTCTCCTTCTCTACTTCTGAACAATTCTGTGCTCCACTGTTCCCTTCTCTTTTTGACACCACTTCATCTGGGAAGGAGAGTGGGTAGCAGATGCAGAATCAGGTCAGCAAAGGGACTAGAGGATGAAAATTAGCATTTCTACAGGTGTTTGCTCTTCCTGAGTAGGCAAAGTTACCAGTGTGTCTGTTTATGACTATAACCTGTGGAAGGATTGTCCATAAAGCCCACCAAAGAGAAGCACTAAAATATTCCTGGAAATGTGAGGCAAGAGCACAACTCCATCTACTGAAACTCTCCTTGGGGAGAATATTCCATAAAATGGAAGAAAAAACTGGGCTGTGCAGGAATGGTGTAAAATCCCAAGGAGAATTCTCAAATACACTGTCAAAGTTTCTCCTCAGAAAAGGCAAAAGGGCCTGGTTTACTGGACCCTTTTGTTTTGTTGAGTAGGATAAGAGAATTCCAGCCCAGACCTCAACTTGAACTAAAACTTAACACTCAGAAGAGAAGTAGCATACTTCTCCCAAAAATCCTCTCAATCATCAGTCTTCTCTATGTGGAGAAATCCATAAACTTTGCCCTGTGTGGGGCATGCGGACAGGCAGGACGACAACCAGATGTTTGATGAAAGAACTGCTACATCTGGCAGAGCTTAGCCAAAACTACCTTCAGAATACTAAAGCCCCCTGGCTTAACTAACCATCGAGATTTAAAAGTGCAGAGAATCTTGGGGGAAGCTGTTGCATCTACAGCTTCCTTGGCAGAAAAGTAGCTAAGATATATGTATACTCTTTCTGACTTTTGTGTTTTATGTAGTTTATTCATTCACCCAGTGTAAGTGTCTGTTATGGAATCCTGTGAGGCAAGGTACAATGGATACTGTATTAGACATATGGGATGCTTACGCAAATCTGCCTTCCCCTTTCTCCTTAAAATAATCCTCATTTTGTTTGAGATGGCAATGTTTTCTGCTAAACCCTCGCTTTTAGGATCTTCTCTAATTACTCCTGGACATTAAGAAATACATAATCCCAAGTTCAGACAGGAGGTTTTCAAGACAACTTTCACTTTCCTGTAAAAACAGTGACAGAAAGGGACGGGAACAACCCTTACCTTTACTTCCCACCTTGAGCTTGGAGGGATAGGTGACACTTTAGCAGTCGTTTGGCCACCATAAAAGAAATGACAAAAGAATTCCAGAGAAAATGGCCTAACGTTTTCGGTGCTGATGATTCAACTGCAATTGTCTGTCTGAGGCTTGCTACATGAGAAATATATATTTTGAGACAGAGTCTCACTCTGTGGTCCAGGTTGGTCCTGAACTCACTTCGGAGCCCAGGCTGGCCTTGGACTCAAGGCAATCCTCCTGCCTCAGCCTCCTGTGTGCTGGGATTACAGGAGTGCACCACCACGTCCAGCTTATGTGGTGATGGGGAATTGAACTAGTGTACTTTCGCTGAGCCATTCCTCCTCCTCCAGCCCGTTACATGAGAAATATTAACACCTGTTTAAGTTAGTATTACACTTACTTGAGCCAAGTACATTCCTAATTTATATAGAGACAGATATGCAACAGGTAAGTGTTGTGGAGCTGTAAGTGACAAAGAGAGATAGAAAGAAGAGTCACAGAGGTAGAAGAAAAATTAAGATGAAGACTGTGGTTTATAATCCATAGCAGAAGGTTTATGGGTTACCATGATGAATTACCAGGGTGGCTGGCACACTTCTTTCCACAAGAAGGACAAAAACAAAACAAAAGCCTAATTACACCTGTGACAAGAGGCTAATGACTACACTATACAAAAAACTAAAAAAAATATATATATAGACCTTTTCAAAGACCCAATAAAAAATGGGAAACTGAATTGATAGATTTGAGACCATCATGCTTAGTGAAGTGAAATGGATTCGAAGATTTCAAAGTATAAACAGTAGAGTCCAATAAATGAGATGTTGTGACTCAGGGATGAGGGAGGAATGGGAGGGCGAGAAGGAAGGGAATGTGAAGTCGCTGCGATATGTGTGCACATAATTTTTAAGCTCAATGTAAACAATGTATTACATACACATGCTAATGAAAAAGTGGGGACCCCCTCCCCCAAGCTATTTCACTGCAGTGTAGAGGCAGAGCGCTGAATGATAGCAGGGATGTGGCAGACACATACCAAGCAAAAGGACACATTATGGCCTTAGAAAAAAGAGAATTAAGACCACATCTACCATTTTGCCTCTCTAGATTAACCCTGAATCCAGAAGGACTCTGCTGGCTGGGAAAGGATAATAAGCAGGAGGTGCCTGGCAATCCCTACTCATGCCAAAAATGTGAGGTATATGTAGCTTGAGAAGCCTGTGGTCCTCACAGATCCTAGGCCCAGTTTGGGAAGCTGCCAGGTTACCACACTACTGCACTGCTCCAGAGAAAGCTGCACAGGAACATCTTGAGACTCTGCTCACACTGAGGCCTATAAAGCATCCAGGAAAATGCCTGCAGCAGCTTATCAAACTTTGCCCTGGGAACCAGACAGGTGGCCATTCCCACAGAAAGTAGCTCAGTAGCTTACACTGAGTTCTTCAGTCTATAGAGACCCTGGGAAATGGAGGGGTGGTCCTGCTTTCCTTTTGGAGTAGTTTGGCTCACTAAGGCCAACCAAGAAGATGTTGGAAAGCTCTACCTATCCTTGTTAAGCCCCAAGAAACAGGTAGGCAGCCTGATCTTAGAAGCTTGGTTCAGTGAGAACCTAAGAAACAGATGTGAAGTCACGCTAGTCCACTTTTGGACTGGAGAAGCAGCAGTAAAGCTCACCCAGAACTGCTTCCTAGAGGTCCACAAAGTCATCTGTATTGCCATAGGACAATGACAGGTTCTTGTGAGCCCAACTGTAGGTCTTGGCCTCTATATAGCCTTCAGACAATAATGAGCACCTTGTCCCACTACTGAGCATGTGTGCTACACCACCTGGACTCAATGGTATAGTCCTACCCTCATATGACCTGAGGAAACTAATAGGTACCTGATTTCTGCAGCTGGTTGTACTGTGTCCACAGCTGCCAGTGAATCTGCCACATCTCAGCAAGCTCCATCTCAGCTAGCAATGCAATTCTACCACATCCTACAGCAGAGGCTATTGAGATATCTGTAAATATAACCATCTTTGACTACTACTGGGGAAGCCACCTGGACTCAAAAAATCAATTGTAGCACATCCAACTAATTACCTAGGTCATGTATCACAAGGAGAAAGGCTTTTATTAATTAAGCTATCTGATAAAATGTTAGAAGAAACTGACTTACCAAAGAAGCATGAAAAAAATGATGGCTCAAAAGGAATACAATAAAAGGTCCCAAAGAAAAAAATGTCAATGAACTATCTAACAAAGAATTTTAAAAATTTTAAGGAAGCAATTAAAAATAAGAGAATACAGACAGACAATTCAGTGAAGAAGACAATTCATAACATGAAGAATTTGCAAAAGATAAAGAACTAAGCAGAAATTGTGGAACTAAAAAACCCAATAAATGTAATAAACAGTACAGCCTGAACAACATAACATAGCAAGCAGAATTTCCAAGTTTAAAAGATAGGTCTCTGAAATAACCCAAATAATATTATAAGAAAACTTATGAGACACTGTTGAGAGTGGAAACTTCTGTAGTATGGGTATTGTAGGAGAAAAGAAAAACAGCAAAGAAAATCTAATTTAATAATTGCTGAAAATATTCCAAGTATATATCAAAAAATATTTATACCCAGAAAGCTAAAACGACTTCTGGTAGTTAAAATTCTCCTCTCCCTCCAAATCCTCTCCAAGGCTTATACAAAAAAAAAAGTCAAAATTACAAGCAAAATAATTTTAAAAATAGAAAGAGAAAAGTGTCGATTGGCATATTGTGGGTGTGAGCATCACCCAGTGGCAATGGTGGCACATTGTTCAAGATGGCGGGCGGATCTCTACATTTTCAAACCATACCCGATCAGGTGACCAGACAGAGGCAGGAAGGAGGGAGAAGGGATTAGGATGTGACGTTGTGATAAAGTTGGCCCTGAGTAATGACATCGTGATGAACGTGGCCCTGAGCCAATGCCTTAGACCTTCCTGGGAAGACTGTGAATCCCGCCAATGGGAAATGGTGGTGGTGGTGGGGGGTCCTTGCGAGCTAGGAATATAAGTCCCCCCGGACCAAGCTTTTGGTGTGTCTTCCTTCACTTGCATGTGGGAAGGACACCCTTTTGCAAAAGAAAATTAAAGCCTCATACTCTGTCGTCCATGCCTCCCAAGTCCATCCTTTGTTTGGACAGGAAGATTTCTATGAGCTGTTTCTAACAATTTGGGGGCTTGTCCTGGATTTACACGGCTGCTGGAGGAGGACACCCCAAGAAGAGGAGGTGGTGCGCTCCATCTAGTTTTCTAGGTGGCCTACTCTGCATGGGGGGTCCAACCTCTCGCCGAGCCGTGAAAAAGCCTGAGACCGTTTATATTTGAAGACAGTAAGGATGATGATACAAAGAGGAATAAAACCTGCGGCTGGTCAGGAAATCTTCACGCGTGGACTAAGGTAGGAAGGTTGAGAAAGGAATCCTCATAGTACTGCCCTGGTGACCAGGAATTTTGGAGTTAACGAGAAACCTCCAGTAAATGGGGGCTTGAGTTTCTCCAGGAATTTTGGAGTTAACTCCGAAAATGGGGGGATTGAGCTTTCTTCAAAATTTCAGGGTTCAGAATTTTGGAGTTAGCAAGAAATCTCCGGTGAAGGGGGGAGGTGGGGGCACGATAAGCCTTCTCCAGGCAAAAGATTCAAAATCAATTTGTGTGAGGATGGGAGGTAAAAATTCCAGGCTTACCACTAAAAAGATGGCTTTACAGGAACGATTGGAATTCTCCCAGGTTCCCCTGGAGTCCACCAGGAAACATGTTAAAATTTCGGGAAGATAATTCTTGTATAAAGGGGTAAAAAGAACAACAACAAAAATAAATAAAAGTTTGCAGTTTGGCCAAACTGAAAGGGCCCATGCTGGTGGGGCCAAAGGAAACAGTAAAGTTAAACATTAACATAATAAAAAGATGCCTTGAAAACAGACCCTACCCTTTACCAAATCAAGGGTGGAATGAAAAAAAGACTTAATGGCCCTGAGGACAGGGCTCAAATGCAAGATCTCCAAGAGTTAATTACAAAGGGAGTAAAAAAAAAAAAAAAAAATCAGTCCCAGGGTCCTGAAATGAGGCTTAAATGCCCAATCCCCATAAGTTAACATAAGGCTTCCATTTGATCAAAAATAAATAAATAAAACAGGAGTTTTTTTTGCTACCAGATTAAAAAAAAATCTTTGGGAGCTGGAATTCTCACCGATAACCTAAAAAGGGGGGAAGAAGGAGGCTGGGAGCTCATTACTGCACCAGGAGGTGACCAAGGATTGTTAAATGTGGCAAAGAAAAAAACCAGGGTTGAAGGACACTAGGTTTAGAGCCCCGGTTGTTATCTCTGGAGGGGAGACGCAAAGTCCTTCTGGGCTCCCAGTTTACCTGTCACCCCAACAGGACAAGGCCCCAGGCAACTTTGGAATGTTGCAAAACAAGTGAGGTCGCTTGTAATTTCAAATATCTATAAAGTTCCAGTGCTTGGAGGCTTTGAGCTTGGCTTTAGAGCTAGGACTTTGGCCAGATTGGGGGGGGGTGGGGGTGGATTTTTTTTTTCTTTTACAAAATTAAAGGGATAAAATAGAGAGGTCTATAAAAGGTTCTTGAGGGCGACTCAGGAACTGTTTGTGGGGTGGGATGGAGAGAGGCAAAGTGAGACTCGCTACTGTAGAAAAGGGGTGTTAATAAAAACGGCTTGGTATCTCTAAAAGGTTGGGCAATCTAGTTAAGGCTGGATAAAAATGGGAAAAACTGCTATGATTATATAAAAAAGAAACAGACACCTTTATAGCTCTTGATAAAATAAATAGGGGTGTCAAGAGTTCCTTATGATAAAATCCTACCGAGGGTTTCAAACCTGTATTTGTTTTTGAGGTGGGCTTCCTGTAGACTGCAAGTGGTTTAATATGATAAATTTAAAGGATAACTGGATCCAAATGCAAGATCTCTTTGCTTTCAAGTGAAAAAAAAAAAATCTGATAAGAAAAAATGTTGTTGGGCAGTGCTTCCACAGAGATTCCGAGGCACCTAGCCTATGTGACCAAACACTTGAGTTCGTGTCGGAGGAGTTCACTTCCACCCCAGGGACTAATCTTTTACAGTATGTGGATGATTTGTTGGTATCAGGCAAAGCTTTCAAGGGCTATAACAAATTACTAATTTTCTGGGCCAGGGGGGATTGTATATCTCAAAAAGTAAAAAGTAGGTCATAATTCACTGGAAGAAAAGGCTGACTATCTAGGCCATCTTATTGGTGAGGGGGAAACGGAGGATTGATCCAGAGGGGATTAAGGGAATTATGAGTTATACTAGGCCAAAGACAAAATGGGAATTCTGAAAATTTCTAGGAATGGTGGGTTATTGTAGACTCTGAATTGACTTTTATACATGTAAAACTAAAAGCCTTTATCTTGAGCTGCTAAAAGAGCCAGACCCCCTTCTGTGGACAATAAAAGAGGTAAACATGCTAAAAAAAACTTAAGACAGTCTCTACACTACAGCTTAGGTTTTAGCACTCTCGAACGCTGGTTAACAAACTCACAAATTCTAAAGTGTAAAACAATACGACTGGGGAAAAAGGATGATTTAGTTCTGACCGCTAATGCTCGTTTAAATCCAGCTAGCTTTCTAACATCAAAAACAACAGGTGATCCTCAGGAGTTAGATCATAATTGCCTAGATATTGTACTGTTTGCGGATGCCTTTTCCTGGCTGTTAAAAGGCAAAAGGCATAATAGATGTACAATGATAAATGGAAAATGATTGATTGTTGTAAAAAGGGGAGATTGCCTAACACATAGTCAGCTCAGTCTTTACAAACTCTTTGCCCTTTGAAGTATGCTTTTAAAATAGTTCACACTTTTAGAAAATGTAAAACGAGAGGGGTCTAATAAACAGCCGAGGGAAAAAAAATTAGCTCATAAAGGTCTAATCAAGAAACTTTTACAAAATCTCCTCCTACCTACCTACACAAATAGCCATTACCCATATAAACGGGCATCAAAAGGAAAGTTCTTTTGAGGCTCTGAAAAACTGGCTGGCAGATGAAACAGCAAGGGAGGCTTCCCTGGAGGATAATATCAGAATCCTCAGTCTCATCCCAGCTGTACCTAAAGCCATTCCTAAGGCTATTTTCACAACAAATAAAATAAAAAAGATTAAAAAAAAAGAGATAGGCGCTTTGCAAAACAAAGAGGGGAACTAGGTCCTGCCTGATGGCAGGAAGGAGCTTAGCAAACCTGTTATGAAAAAAAAAAATTAATGTCAATGCTACACCGGGAAAGTCAAGGGGGGGGGGGCAGACTGTGGGATATACAGTGTTAAAGGTCTATTGGTGTATAGGTATCTGTGCTCTAGCCAAAAAGGTCAGTAGAAATCATATTATCTGCCAAAAGATTGATTAAAAACTCTGAAAAAACAAGCTACAAGTGGACTTTACAAAAATGCCAACGGTGGGAAGGCTAAAACATTTACTGGTTATAGTTGATCATCTAACTGGATGGGTAAAAGCTTATCCTGTAGTAAATGCCATGGCTAAAACTGTGATTTGGGTGCTATTAAAACACATTATCCCCAGGTTTGGTCTGATTAAACATGTGGACTCCGATAATGGTAGTCATTTTACATCAACAGTGTTACAGGGTGTTATGAAAGCACTACAGATTAAGTGGGACTTTCATAACCCCGTGCCATAGCTCTCCTTAAAATTAGGAAAACTACTAGAACGGGCCTAGGGTTATCAGCCTATGAGATGCTGTATGGATTGCCATACCTGGGTGCATCTTCAAACCTCCCCACCATAGAGACTAAACACAAATTTCTCAGAAAATACGTGTTATCTATCTCTTCCACTTTGTCTTCCTTAAAGCTAAATAAAGGGACTTCTCGCCCAAACACCTCCTTTTGAATTCACAGCACATCACTTCCAGCCTGGTGATCTGGTGCTAATCAAGACTTGAAAAGGAGATAAATTCGAACCTAACTGGGATGGGCCCTACCAGGTGCTTCTAACCACAGAGACAGCTAGACAGACGGCGGAAAAAGGCTGGACTCATTACACTCAAGTTAAAGGCATCCAGCCCACCAGCCAAAAAAAAAAAAAAAAAAAAAAAAAAAAAAAAAAAAAAGACAATGGACATCACGCGTACATCCCAGTGGCATAAAGCTAACAGTAAAGAGGTCATAATACTACTCATAGGTCTTATGAGGGCTGTGGATTGCATTTTTACAAATGTTACAAAGACTAGTCCTATGGTTTCCTTTGACATTCAGTTTGATGTTAGTCTGGTTGCGCCATGTGAAACTATAACTACAGGTTACAAAATATTAATAAGATAAATATCAAGGGCTTACAACAACAAGTTATAGGGAAAAGGGTTACATACAAAAACTTGGGTGCCTGGTTGGAATGGATCAAATATTCTGTGCACGCCCTTAATAAGGGCACCTGTTATGCAGGCGTGACAGGATGG